>JH720303.1:458588-574238 GCA_000231825.2 Tetrahymena elliotti 4EA | reverse complement strand
TTATGCCGAATACCCCTATATTTGTTAATTAATATATTTTAAATTAACCCTCCTTTCAATAAAATAGAAAAAATTAGTAATAGTAAGGGAAATCTTGTCTCTCAAGTTTTCTTTTATTTTCTCAAAATATTTCAAAAAAGAAAAACTCATCTTTAAAAATCGAATTTACAATATTTTTAAATACAATCAAATATTATCAAATTTTCAAAAAATCTTTTTCTTTTCTTAATCGCATATCTTTTGTCAAAAAAATAAAATGATAAAAAAAACCAAATATTTTCATAAACTAAAAGATGTAGATAAATTACTTAAAAATTCTACTGTTTCTAACTTTTTTTAACTAAAGTTTGTAGATTCTCCAGCTTAATCCTTTGATAGTATTATGGTCTCTCTCTAGTAAAAATAATTCATAAACTTATTAAATTACTTTTTAAATATTTTCAAAAATATTTGAAATGCAATTTATTATTTATTTATTTATATATTTATTTATTTATTTATTTATTTATTTATTTATTTATTTATATTTTAATATTATTAAAAAGTAACAAGAATATAGGTGATTATGGAATATAACTTCTCAGCTCTGCCTTATCAAACTGCTTAAACCTCACAAATTTGAAATTAGAAATTTAGTAAATTAAAGATAATTTATATAAATTATTTTTATTCACTTATATAATTTATTAAATAAAAAATATTATTAAAATTATTCATATTTAATATATTAAAGCAATAATAACATTAGTGATAAAGGTGTTTAAAATTTCAGTTTAGCTTTGTCAAAATGTACCAATATATCAAATTTAAACATTAATCTTGGGTAACATTTTTTTTATTTAAAAGGATATTTTTTTGTGATAAAATTTATAAATATTTTAATAAAAATTTTGATAATATTTTAAAGAAGCAATAATATCTCAGAAGAAGGTGCATCACAACTAGGTTAGTCATTATCAAATTTAAGGAAAATTGAATAGCTAGTACTTGAATTAGGGTAAATTATGATGATATAAAAAATTTTCTATTTTATTTAAAACTAATTCATACAATTTTTTAATTATTTATTTATTTTGATCTTTTTTGAACTTTGTTTGAGCAAAAAACCAAATAATTATTAATTTTATTTTGTGTAGATGGAATAAAATTGGTGATAAGGGTATATCATAATTAGGCTTTGCTTTTGAAAACTTAAGTAGTCTTACTAATTTATATCTATCAGTTATGTAATTATATATTATAATCAATTTATTTAAATGTTTTTAAAGCATCCTTATTAAGTCTTAAATAATTATAAATAGAATAATTAATTTTTATTTTTTTAAACAAAAAATTTGAAATAAAACAGCAAAAATAATATTAATTCTGCTGGAGCTAAAGGCTTAGGTAACTCTTTAGCTAATTGCATAAACCTTACTTGCTTATCTCTTATTATTTTGTAAAATAAAATTTGGTTTATATTTTATGATTTTACTTTAATTATTTTTAATTAATTTAAAATATTTATGAGAGAAGACAATTAAATAAATAAATGATGTCCATACATTTTTAAAAAAAGGGATAATTACATCGAATAATAAGGTGCTGTTGATTTATTCTCTTCATTAGCAAATTTTAAATAGCTCTCTATTTTATTTATAGATGTTGGGTAAGATTGAATATTATTTATTTTAAATGATGATAAGCATTTTTTTATGATTGATAAAATGTTAAAAAGAAAAAACTAAATTTAAGGACTGATAATTTTTTAAATATTAAAAGATGGAATTTTATTTAATCAATTGGTATGTCAAGCTTGGGCAAAGCTCTATCTAGCTGTATCAATCTTTCTTCTTTGAATATTTAGGCTATGTAGAATACTTATTTTTATATAGAAAATTGAAATAAATATTAATGCTTTTTTTCAAGAGTTAGTCTTATTAATAATTACTTAAATTTAGTTACAATTAAATTGATGACCAAGGTATATCTGATTTCAGTTCTAATTTAGCAAATTGTATCAACTTAAAAAGATTAGAACTTGATCTGGGGTAAATTAAAAAAATAAATTTTAGTATTTAATTAAAAATTATATTTAAAAACTATGCTGTTTATTTACCTTTTTTATTTACTAAGAAATATTTATTTTTCATTTTCTTCATATTTCATTTAATATTTTCAAATATTCATTTTCCAATGAAAGAATCTGGTCTTATAAAAAATAAACAAAATACTGTAAAATTCTTGAAAGAAAGCCTTTTGAAATTTTAATTTAAAAAATTTTTAATAATAAGTTAATCAACTTTCAGTAAGTTTTTAAATAAAATTAAAAATCATTAGAATGTGATTATTTACAGTATTTGATTAATGATTT
This sequence comes from Tetrahymena elliotti 4EA, assembly GCA_000231825.2. Taxonomy (NCBI): domain Eukaryota; phylum Ciliophora; class Oligohymenophorea; order Hymenostomatida; family Tetrahymenidae; genus Tetrahymena; species Tetrahymena elliotti. Next base: position 571,885 of record JH720303.1, on the reverse strand, counting down.
ATTTCATTAAATCACCTTTTACTTTCTAATAATTTATAAATTATTTTCAAGGATAAAAATAAAAAATTTTTTTCTTATAGGAGCAACAGTATGAATGATTAGAGTATTTCTTCTTTAGTCTCAGCCTTAAATTAATTCAAGAATATCTCTTTTTTGACTCTAAACCTTTCGTAAATTTTTTTTTTCAGCTTTAAAAATAAATGAAATATTAAAATAGATATAATATCATTAGTGATATTGGTATATCAAAGCTTGGATCTTGTTTAGCTTAATGTGTTGATCTCAATACTTTAACTCTAAGTTTCAAGTAAATTTAAATTTCAAATATAACTATTTTAATTGAGGAAAATCAAAAAATTTTTCTTATTTTATTCATTTTTTAAATTAACCTATTGTTAAATAAACTTTTGTCAAAAATTGGATCAAAATAAATTAATTTATACAAAGCGATAATAATATAAGTCATGAGGATATGAATGACCTAAGTAGAGCCTTAGTAAATTGTGCTAAATTATCTTGTTTAAAAATTGAGATCTAGTAAAATCATTTAATGATTTTTTTACTAAAAAAATTAATTCTCATTAATAATTAATAGTGGAAAGAAGTTTTTTGAGAATCATAAATTTATTAATAAATTTTTAAAGATAAAAAGATTAGTTGATAAATATATTCACTTAATGTGAAAGTTGTTATCACACAAAAAAATAAATTTATTTATGTGAATATTTTTACTATCATTTAAGATTTATATTAATTAGTATGTAAAATTTTACTTAACTTCTTAATAAATTACTTTGTTTTATAAAATTAGAAAAAATATGTTTGAAATTTTGAGGGTTTTTTAATAAAAAAGTTAGATTTAATTGTAAAAAATAAATGAAAAAATTTTAAATGCAGTTGAAAGAAGTGTGTGAAATAATATTAAAGGGTTGGATTTGAAAAAATACAAAATGAAGAAAGAGATAATAGAAAATAAAATAAAGTATACACATAAAATTAATTAATAATATAAATCTATTAGAATCAATATTTATTTAAAATAATATACATTTTTAATTAAATAATTATTTAATTATTTATTGAGATATCTTTATTAGATTTTCAATTTGATTGTGAAAACCAGCTATGCTCTAAAATCTATTTTTATATTCAATTTTATTTTTATTTTGGAATAAATTCTAATATTTTACTGTAGGTAAGTTTGGTCTTTCTGATGGTCTAATACTGAGAAGTTATGCAATTAGTCTTTCTGCATCCGGAGATACTGGATGAGTATAAGCATATGTTCCCTTTTTTATTTTTTTGAAGAGTTCATTATCATTAACTCCTTTAAATGGGAATTTTCCTTAGAGCATTACGAATAATAAAATTCCTAAAGCCCAGATGTCTGCTTTCTATCCTACATATTCAATCTTAGAAACAATTTCAGGAGCCATGTAGGATGGAGTACCACAAAATATTTTTAATTTTTTTTCTTCACCATTAATAATACTGAAACCGAAATCGATAATTTTAATATTATTGCTTTGGTCAAGTAAAATATTCTCTAATTTAATATCACGATGAACAACACTCATTTTATGACAATAATTTAATCCTTCAGCTATCTATCTAAATAATCTTTTTACTTCAGGCTCTTCTAATTTTCTATCAGTCTTAGTCTTTAAATATCCATGTAAACTTTACTTTCCAACATATTCCATACCAACAATTATTTGCTTTTTAAAGATAAAATTTTAGATTTTAAAAAAAATAAAAATAAGTTTACATTTTATTTATCCTCAATAGCAAAAGGCATCTTGATAATAAAGGGATGCTACAATTTTCTCAAGATAGCTATTTCTCTCTTTACATTTCTCATTTTATGAGGATCTAATAAGACAAATCTAGGATAAATCTTAAGTGCATATCTGACTTAAGATGATCTATCAATAGCTAGTTTGACAGTAGCATAAGATCCCTTTCCTATTTCCTATTCAAATTTGAAGTTGTTTATATTTATATCATCAAAAAGTGACTAGGCGGTTGCTGCAGAACTAGACTTTTAGGTAGAAGGAACATATGCTTAGGCTACTTTAGCAGTGTTCTAAGAAGCAGGAATAGGATTTTTCTTAGCAACGGGTTAGGCTGCTGCTTGAGTAGCATTAAATAATACATTTGCTAAGTTATTTGCATTTGTAAATTAGTTGTGATTGGTTTAATTTTTATTTGTAATTTCTTCTTTAGGATTTCTGTTAGTTCTAGTAGTATTCTAGACTGTAGTATTAGCTGTTTTGTCTATTTAATAAATAAATAGATAAACAAAGTTTTATAATGTTAAAAATAAAAAAAGTTACTATATCTAGTAAGTGCAATGTTTTTCATGTTAATATTATAGGGATTGATTTATTCTTACTTTTTTTGTTGATTTTAAATTCCTATTGATTTAGCTATTTCTTATTTAATTTCTTGGTTTTCATCACATTTTTTTTGAGAAACCTAGAGATTATTTTAAATAATAATTTATCAAATTAATTGCTTTAAAAGTATGATTAATTACGACAAAGCTGTGATTCTATCTCAGAGTTGGAGTTATAGTAGCAGCAGTAGTCATAGTTTGGTTGGTGCTAGAGGGATCATTTGTATTGTAAAGAGGTAAGGGAGCTGGAGCAGGTTAATTACGATTTATTTTATAAATGTTAGAAAGTCTTTTAGTAGGGGAGTTATTTTTATTGAAAGTGTTATTATTGCTATTTACTTTACTTGTTACTTTAGCTTAAGGTTATTAGGGTTAATATTAATTATTGTTTGTTTAAATTTAATTTAAAGTATGCTTTAAAGTCTTATTGGCAGTGTTAATTTAATCAGTTCTAAGATGCTTTTTTAAAATTTCAAGGTAATTTTTAGTTTTTTAATTCAATAAATCTTCATTTGCTCTTAAAGCTGTTTCTGCAGTTTTATAAGTCAACTAAGAAGTGGCTGGTTTTTTATTTTCCTTGTTAACATATCTTTTGCTGATGAATTTTCCAACTTTCACAGCATTTTAATCCAATTTTTCTGCATCAAATGATTTGTCTCTTGACTATTGGTATTAAATGTTTAGCTATGCTTAGCTCAAATTGTTTTCTTTATTAACCATTTTTTACTCCTTTTCATTTTTAGTTTGAACTTTAAAACTGTTTGTTTTTTGAAGATGTTGCTATTGATATCCAGTTTTGTTAGAATTCTATAAATAAAAAAAGATTTTTATTATCTTTATGTTAAAAAATGAACAAAAATTTACTTTTAGTTTTTATTCAAAGCTTGTGTTGTGTGTAATACTTCTTTCTTTGCCTCTGGCAGCATTTGGAAGATTAGTTTTTGTAGATTCAATAAAGGTTTTGCGCTTTTCAATTTTATTGTTTTCCTTTTATGTGTGGTGTGATTACTCTATATTGTCTATCAAATAATTTGCTGAATTAGGTCTTCTTAAATAAAGCATTTCTTAAGCATATTTTTCTTCAAGATAAACATTTTCTAAAACAAAACAAAAAAATTTAATTTATTAAGTAAAAAGAATAATTAATTGCTTACCATCATTAAAGTTTAGGTTTGACCCATCATAGTTTACTTGGGCATTTACAAAGTGAGGAAGAATAGATGAAGGAAGCTAAGGTTCATTATTTCCATCATATTCATCCATATTTTGTAGGAAATTAGTTTAATTCAAATAGAATTTCTAGTATTGTGTTCCATTAGCCTAAGAATGATCGTTAGTTGATTAAGGATTATTAATATAATTAGGATTTAAATTATTGTAAAATACCATACTTCCCTATTACTAATTATCTTCCAAGTTAATATCTTCACCACAATTTAATTAAGAAACTGAATTTTTATAGAGTAAGTATGAATCTAAATAACTTTGATCTTCATATTTCATATCACCTTCGTTTGGAATTGGCTGAATTTCATCTTCTATTTTAAGTGAATCATTCACATTTTCTTGAATCATATGATTATTTTGATAATCAGAAATATATGAAACTTCGTTTTTTCCATTCAAAATATTATTTGTACTCATACCTGAATGAGCATTTCTAACACCCTTAGCCGAACCTAAGATATTTGTACTAGCTTCTAATGAAGAATGATTTCTCATTAATTTCATTTACTGAGCACTGTTATTGTTATTATAAGAATTTAAGGCAAATAAATCATTTTCTATGTCGCGCTAGCGAGTTACTGATTGAGGGAGTATTTACTCATCTAATTTTTAATTAAAGTATTTCTAAGACTAAGATAAAGAAAGATGCTTATTTTTTTGAGTTTCTAAAAAGTCTCTGTGATGTTTCATTAGCTAATCTTAAGAATGAGAATTTTGGAATGCAGGAATGGAACCTTACTAAGGAGTTACTGGTGATTGAACCAAGTTTTGCATGTTTAGATTATTTGTATTATAATTTACACTGAGGTAGTTATTACTACCTTCTATAAGACCATATCCATTACTATTATTTTAGCTGATAGCATTCATTTTAGCAAATTATTCAATTAATTGCTACTCATAGTTGATATTAGGATCTATCATACTGTTTGGAAAGTAGTTATGATAAAATTCAATATCTTAATCATCAATAAATTCTTGTTCTTGCATTCTTTATTGCTGATATTAGAAATCTTAATCTCCCTACAACTTCATTGCATTCTTGACATTTCTAATTAAAAAAGTACAACATTGCATTCAAATACATTTAAAATTATATTTTACCCAATAAATTTCATCAAATCTTTTCCTTTCTTTCCTTGGTTATTCTCTAATATACATTAAAAAATAAAATGATTATTATTAAAACCACTTTTCTACTATTAGAAATAGTTGTTGATTTTAAATGTCGTGTTTTTAATAAAATGTTTAAAAGATTGCTTTACATAATAACTAGTTTTCATATTATTTTATATTGCTCTTGACTCTCGCTGTTATGCTCCTAACCTCTTCGGGTTACATACTTACTATATAAGTGTGAATAGGTTAATAAAGGCAAATCGAAATTAAAATTGCTTGAATAATTCTCAAGTTATTAAATATCTTCTATTAATAAATATAAATGTAATCTCATAATTTAAAAATAAATGAGTTGCTTATGCATTACTTTTCATTGAATCACTAACACCGAAAGAGTATCTCAAAAGTTTTTTATCTTCTTGCATAAAATCGAAGTTTTAAAATTGGTTATTAAGATGATGAGCTCAATCAAAAAATCTTTAAATTATTCTTAATTTACTTACTTCAAATTGAATTAAATAGTTTAAATCAATGAAAACAATTATATGGTTTTTATTTGATTTATCTTTGTTTGTTTGTTTATCTTTTTAACTATTTGGAAATTTTGTTTTCAATTATTTGAAAAAAATCTTAAAGTTTAATAGCAATTATCAAATAAGTATTGATAAATTAATAGATTCTTTTTAAAATCTCCGTTTTCTTATATAAACAAATTAATTAATTTCATGCTATTTCAAACAAGATGTTAATTTTTACTATTTTTGAATATATTTTAAATGATTTGTAATTCACATATAATCTTATTCTTCTAATTTAGTATTTAAACAATTAAAAAATTCAAATTTTGCAATTATTTTAACTGTTAAAAACCATTGATGATCAATTCACATTTCATTATTATTTTCTATTTTCAAATTTTATCTCTCCTACTAATAATATTTCCAAACAGATAAAATAGATTTTATTTTTTTAAATCCATATAATTTATCAAATACAACCTAAATAATTTTTTATTTTTCAAATTTATTTTAAATCAATTAAATAGTTTGTTTAATATGAATATTATATTTTTTTCATAAAGTTTTTAATTTAATAATATATCAATACAATTTTAATTAAATAAGAAAGAATGAAGACAAATATATATTCTACTATCATTTAATTTAGTTTTTAAGAAAATAAAATTTTGGTTTTGTTCAATTTTGGTTGAAGTTTTTAATTTGATATTTAAAGCTATTCTAATTAATAAATAAATTAACATTTCGTATTTTAATTAAGTGTTAATTTATCAAGCAATTTTAATTTTGAAACATTTTTATTGAGTCAAGATATTGATAAGCCTTTTTAATCTCTTTCAATTTTTTGGTTTACTAAAAAAATGTTTGAAGAGTTTTAAAGATTTAAAAGTAAGAAATAATTTTTTATCAAATCGTTTTTACATGATCTTTGATTGAATAATTTAAAGTATTTCGTTTTTATTGTATGATTTAACAAACATATTTTTAATAAAAATATTTAATACCCAAAAAAGATTAAAAATTTAGTACTGAATGGACTTTAAATATTTTCGAGAAATTTTACTTCTATTTTAATTTTTAGATATTTTTAATAATTCCAAAATATTTTGTGTTCTATTTAGATATGTCTGAGTTTTTCAATAATTTAAGTCAAAAAATAAAGGAAAAGACTAACTATGAAGAAAAAACTTCTGAAAAAAAGAAGTTAAAAGATCAGCTTTTTCGTAAAGAGCTACAAAAAGCTCAAGAATTGATTTCTTAAGGTAATTTTAATACAAATCTGATAACTTTATGCTTAATATTATTATAATAAAAGATTAACCTATTCCAAAAAGACTTAGGTTCGATGTTATTTATCACTTAAAAATTTATATGAACTAGGATGAAATTAGACAATTAAATTAACTTAAAGAAGAATATTCTTCATCGTCTTATAAGGTTACTGCCATTTCGCTATTAAATATAGTTTGTGTTTCTGCTTTTATCAAAGGTTTTATGAATTTTAAGTGGTATACTAAAGCAGGTATAGCTTCATTTGTATTTTGCTCATCTCATTACATAGGAATGTACTAAATAGATCAAAAAACTTAAAAATTTTAAGAATAAATAATTTAAACATACAAATAGTAATTTTTGAGCTCTAACTTTATCAAAAATAAGTTGATTTATGATATTTCTATTCCTGATCCTCATCTTTAAGCTATCAAAGCAAAAAAATCTTTAGAATAAAAATAAATTTTGTAATAAGATACAAATGATGATTGAAATAATATGAAAAACCTACAGAAATAAAGGGATTAAAGGCAATAAAAATAAGAAATTAATAAAGATTAAAAGTAAAAAAAATAGAGAAAATATGTAAAAAACAGATAAAAAATGTGTATTTATCGATAGCTATATTACAATTAACTCTTTTATAAAACAATTAATATTTACATGTTTATTCTAGTATAATTTATTTTTATTTTTTATAGGTATTAGATCACTATCTACTTACTATTTTATTTAGTAAAAATTTATTCAGCTTTTACATATTATAACCAAAAAATTTATTTTATTTATTTATAAAATTTTATTATAAAGCTAAAGTAAGTTTTTAGATTTCAATTTAAAGAAATTAAAATTTGTTAGCTTTTTTTATCAAAATATTTCGTTCTTCAAAATTTGAACCTAGGCTTAGATTTGTGCAGCTTTTGCTTGGTGAGGTGAGTAACTGGGTAAGAGCTATGACACCTATCACAATCATGGAAATTTGACCTAGCTTATTCTAAATCCCTTTCTTACTATTCTTTCATCATTTTTCCATATTAAAGTTTTTCATCCAACTCTTTTCTCAATTATTGTTTCTTCATTTCAATCTAATTATGCAATTCTTCTGCTTACCTTTGTTTTATGATTTCATTTCTCTCAAGGTTTTATTGATAAAGACTTCTATCTTGTTCAAATAATGCTTCTTAAAATTATTTTATTTTTTCATTTTCTTGCTAAGCATGAATCTTTAATTTTTATAAAGCAATTTGAAAAATAAAATTTAGAAATGTTAATTTTTACCTTTTATTTTTACTTGTGTTACTACTACAAATCCCAAGCTTCTTTGAACTATTTCAATTCTTCTGCTCTCTCTTAAATTTACTTTTCTCTAATCTATAAAATAAAAAGATTGATTTATTTGAATTCTCTAAAATAAGAATAAATTTTAAATGAATTTGCTAAATTAAATTTACTTTCATATCAATAGCAATCTATTATTCAAGCTATTACTTGTATTTAACTTCTTCTTATGCTTTGATTTCCTATTGCCTTTTCTTAATTTCAAGCTAATTATTAAGTTCTTCTTTTATTTTATTTGATTGATATTGCTTCTAAGCTACTGAATTCATATAATCATGTAAATCTTATTCTCTTTAGGCTGCAAAATAGTCCAAATATGACTTGTCAGCTTACTTTTCTCTTTCTTATCTTTCATGCTTTTGCTAAATTTGCATATCAATTTCTTTTTTGTATTAATCTCTGTAGTTTTTAAGATCTTCAAGCTTTTATCTATAAACTCTATCTTATTCTTCCTATAATTATTATTATTCTTACTATCTTTACTTCTTCTCTCTTTCTTGCTCCAACTGCTTCAAGTTATTTTTATACACTAAATGATCTTTTATTTCTTAGTTATATTAGTCTTTTGCATTTTTAAGTTACTCTTATTACCAGAGATAACTATTGAAATGAGTTTTTTATTCATTTTCTATTGCCTACCTCTCTAATTAGGCTTATCTCTCTCTTTCCTTTTATTATCTTAACTGCTTTTCTAGCATCAGATCTTTGTTTACACAATTGTTACAAACTAGCTAACTAATACAAGATGTAGAGCTGCTAACACTCTTTGCATCATCTTGATAGCTCTATCTTCTGTCATTTTAAATTTAACTAACGTGATTAGAATTACTTCCTTTAGTTGATAAATTAGAAGTTAAATCTATTGTTCTCTTTGGAGTTGTTGAGACATTTCTTAGACCTGCTGCCTAATTTGGTTAAAATTAATTCAATCCATTAGATATACTTAAATTCTCTGTTTTGTTCAAATTTTTTGGAGTTGGACTCTTTGAAAACTAATTATAGTGATGTTGGTGAGTAGTTTATGGACTAAATTACAATTTCTAAGGAGGACTAATCAAATTATTAATGCTTGTTTATTAATTTTATTTTTATAAATTATTCTACTAACTAGGATCTTAGACATTTTTTTGATTGTTAAATTGGAATACTTAAGATCCTTATCTACTATGGCTTTTAGGAGTGTAAGATTAATTGCTATTAGACGCTTAGCTAGGCGTGCGTCCATTTGAAGCAACAGATTAAGCTTGATTCGTATTTTTTTAAGAATCAGAAACTCTTTTTTGATTGTTTTTAACTTATTCTAATTTAATAAGTGAAGAAGGATTATGGGAATGCTAACTATTTGTACTTTTAACACTTTTACTATCATTTGGAGCATTCTATTAAGGAGCTTAGGGCTAGGTGTTCTCCAATTCAATTCTTTTTTTTACATTTCCAAAATCATATTATGAATGACTTCTATATTTTTAAGAAGCAGCAGTTGAGTCTTAAGCAACTATACTATTTAATTGTTGTTGAATATTCTTTGAGTTTTTAGGTGTTTTAGATTAGCTTGATGGAGGTAAACAAATATCTGCTGCAGATGTTATTGATTTACTGCCAAAATGGTAAGTTTAATTGCCCTAAAAACTTGTAGGATTACTTTAGCTCTTGTTGTTATTGCTTTTAATGCTTAGCTACGACTTAGTTTCAGACTGTTGATCTTATCTTTCAAGGAACTTTTAGTAATCATTCATATAACTGTATTTCTACTAAATTTTATTTCCTGAAACGCCTTATGGTCTTAATGGTGACTTGCTGCTACTGAATATGTCTCCACTTTTTTTTAACGAAATATGTTAGCTCAAATAAATTATATTCAAATCAGCAATGTAGCAGTTTAACTCTACAAAAATAAAAGCAATAAAAGGTAAAAGTTCAAATCCTTTTCATGCAAAAAAAATAATCAGGTTATAAATTAATTTACTTATTTTCTTGAACAAAGCTTCTCTTTGGAGTTCTGGAGTAGTTAACATTTGCGAGATTAGTTTATTGATGAGGGTAAAAGACTTCTGAGCTCATATAAGAAGGATTGTTATAGGTATTATTTTTGGAACCTTAATTAAAAGGTGAGTGAAAGATGGTAGAAGGATCACGATGAGGAGTCTCATCGTTTATGTATACACACTTTTACAAACTTTCTTTTCTAGCGTTGCTCATTTGTGCTATAAAAATTATTTGATAAGTTTTGAATTAGTTTTTTACTGATGATATTATTTATTAACTTCTATCTAAAATTAGTTGATAGTTAGGTATTTAGATGTTATATAACTTAACAAGATTAAAATAAGTAATCTTTATCTATTAATTAAAATTTAATATTTATTATTATTTTTATTTATTCAGCCAATTTCTTAATTAATTATTATTTGTTTATCAATTAACAAATATCTCTATCCCTTTATTTTTTATTTTAATTAATAACCAATCAAATATCTTTAATTAAGCATCTTCTCAATCTAAATAAAATGATAAATAAAAATCTACTCATATCTTTAAACCTATTTATGGATAATTTGTATTTTACAATTAACTATCAAAACATTATTTTATTTTAAGGATAAACAAACCTATCCAAAAACATAAAATTTTTAAAATCGAATAAGCCAATTAATTTATTTTCATTTTAAATAAATAAATTTTATTTAGACAAGTTAAACATATTTTTGTTTAAAATTTTTTATTTTATTTAAATTAACTGTTGAAAGTAAAATTGTTTGTTTTAAATAAATAAAAACTAAGAAAATTATTTAGGATTCAAACATATTCTATTTCAAATATTATTCTAGAAATTTTATTTTTAATTTAACAAACTAAAAAAATCTTTAAATTTCTATTCAATAAAATAAGATAAAATTTTAATTTATTTCTATTCGTATTCTCTAAAATTATTCATAATTTATTTAAATTTTTTAATCATCAAACAGGTAAACAAGTCATGAAAACAAAATTCTGTTTTGAAGAGTAAAAATTTTACAAAAAAATATTTGTATTTTTTTGTGAAGAAATTAAAAATCTAAATCTATTTTTTCATTTTCCTTAAAATTTAACTCAAGAAGAATTTTAAAAGTTGCAAATAAATTACTCTTATGATTAGGAGCTTTATTACTTTAGTTTTATTTTGAAAGATATGTCAGTAATTTTTTTATTCAAATTGGGTAGATAAAGATATTTCTTCAAAAGTAAAGAATTTAAAAAATGTAATAGTTTTTCATGATACATTAATAAATTGTATAAAATTTAAAATTAATCTCAAAAATTTAACATAAAAATAAATATTTTTATAAAGAAAGATATGAATAAGTAGATAATATTTATTTTCTATTAATTCAAAAATCATCACTGACATCTGATTTAATTTATTTCTTTTTAAAGGTAACTACCTCTTTAACAATAAATGGAGCATCCTAGCCATCTCTTGTAATCAAGCATAATTCGTTGCATGTGAATTTTATGGGGGCATATTTATCTTAGAATTACTTTTTAACTTTTTCAATTTAGTTTGAAGAAAATTGTCCACATGTTAAGTGAGGAGCAAATCCATCTTCTCCTTTCTTTGAAAGATCATCCAAAAATGGGAAAACCTTTTAGATTTTTTGTTAAGCTTTCTGAATCTAGTTATCATTTACTGAAGGCTTTAAGTAAAGGATAGAGGATTTTGCATGAGTGAAATTGTCAAAAGCTTTAAATTCTATTTCAAATTCCTCAAAATCTTTGAATTCTTGTTGAAGTAATTTGGCTGCATCCTAAAATTTCTCAGGTTGTACAAAGGGGAAGCTCATATTAATATGAGGCATCCATCTTTCATAGGCTTTATCATGGAGTTTTCTAATTTCTTGAATCTAGTCCCACTTATCCTAGGGAGGCTTAATAATGAGTGCTGAATGAAAAACTTTAGAGAAGTTGTTTGAAGTGTCCATTTTTTTAATCTACAGAAAGTGCAAATTTGTTTTTTAATTAAAATTTTTTAGATATACATCGAAATTAGAGAGAGCTTTTATAATAATAAAATAAAGCCTCTATCTAAGAAATAGATTATTTTCTAGTATTTCTCAAGCATACTTATATTAGCCTGACAAAACCTAGTACTCTAAATAAGATTTTTGTAAAAGTGTTGAAAACTAATTTAATGTATCAAATATTAACAAAAATATTATTTTTCTGTTAAAAGTAAATTATTTTTTTTTTCATCTTATTTTAGATTAACTCTTTTTATATATTTTCTTTAGAATTCGAGTTTTAAATTTTTGTAAGTATTTTTTTAATTGAATAATTCTGATCTTTCTTAAAAAAGTATTTCTACCTATTTTAGCTTATCTTACCAATTTACTCTATAGTAAGTTAAATTATTATTTGCTAGAAACTCTTTTTAAAATATCTTTTTTATTTTCATACATATTTATTATTAGTTCAATTATGAGAACAATATTTTTATTCAAAATAAACAAAAAAACCCAAACATATTTTTTGGATATATTTATATAGTAATTGAATAACTTAAAGAAAAGTGTATTTTTGATTTTGAAATTAGATTTTCATTTTTAAATTAGTAAATAAAATCTAGTGATACTTTTTTAAGATATCCTAAAAGTCAATTATATAAATTTAGCAATCTAATTGATTAAGTTTGTCATTTTATAAAATTGTTGATCCTTCTATATAAAAAAAACTTTGTTCGATAGTTAACCAATTTTTTTAGAATATTTATTTAAAAATTTTATTAATTCAAAGTATTTCTTTAATAATTGATAAATTGAATTTGAAATAAATGTTATGCGTTATGTTAAAAAAAATATTATTTTAATTTAAAGGTTGATTACTTTGGTAGAGTTATTTGAATAGAATATTTTCATATAAAACGAAATCATTTTTATTTAAATAATATCTGAAGCTGAATAATGAGAATAAGGAATGACTGACTGATTAATATGCTATGAAATTTTATAGGATTATGTCAACAATAAATATAAGAATTTTTGTTATTAATCTATATATTTCTCTGTACTGAATAAGTATTATTCAAGATTTCTGAAAAAGACTTATCAAATTGATTATAAAAAATATAAGTAAAATAATCTAAGACAATTAATTATTTAGTATCCTCATAGCTTTAAAAGAGTTAATAGTTTAAACTAATAATTAAAGTATTTAAGATTAACTTAGAGAAAATAAAATTATAGATAAGATGTAAAGGTCTAATAGTGCTGATGATATCAACAACTATGAAGAGGAATTAAAAGATTAGGTTGATATAGGAAGTTTACATTAAGCAAATGGAGTAAATTTAGGATCTGATTCTGATTTAGATGAAAGTAGGAATCTAAATGATAGTGAATTGGTGAGCAATTTTAATACTACTTCACGTGATACAGACATATTTTTTAAGCCAGGTGAGAAATAATCTTTAAATTTTCAAATGAATAAAGATACACTCAATGAATCTCTTGATTAATCAAATTTATCATTTTAGCTTGGAAATCATCATTACAATAGATTTTCAGATTTAGAGGCAAATATAAATTTGCATTTTACTGATAGATAATAAGTTAGCGATTTTTAAAAGTCATAGCTACTATTTGAAGATTAGGAATTTAAAATAACAGATTAAAGAATATTTAACAATCATTTAGGATCCACTTCTTTAGGTATCTCGAATTTGATGGGAAGCTTTCCTGTTCTTTAAGGAAGATAAAGTTTATGGTAAAAGCCAAAAAATGAAAATTTGTTTGAAATTAATCATTGGAATGAGTTATAAGAAAAGCTTAAAGAAGAATATAATCTGATCATGTCAGGTAATCCCTTATCTTGATTTAAAATATAATAAAATTTTCTTATTGTTGCTTTAAATTTAAAAATAAAATTATTTTGAAGTTAATTCTCATGCATGATTAAAATTAGAAAGTACATAATAAACCATCTTGTAAGGAGATTTAGAAGAGAGCCATAAGTAGTATTATAGGACATACATAGAGTTATTAGAATTAGAGGAGACATAAGTAAAATTTGGATTTTTTAGAGCAGTTGGTATTTATTAAAAAATTAAATATAAATAGAAAGAGATAAAGGTTGATGAAAATAAGAAAAAAGTATTGGTTGAAAACACTGCTACAATATTTAAAGATTCCAACAGTTTAGTTTGCTAAATATTAAAAACCTTAGCTTAAAATCCTAAGCTGCTAGCTTAAATTATAAAAACTCATGGAAATAGCCTTGACGAACCAACAAAGAATTTAATTAGAAGTATTGTAAATACTTTCTATGATAATATTATTGAAGAAGAAGTATGGGATTAGGACATAATGATATTTATTTCTAATATTATTAAAGTAATTTATTTTTTAAGCTTTTCTAGGGATTAATAATTTCTCTTTATTAACAGTTCGAAGTAGAATAAGCAAAGGACCCATCAGAAATTAAATTTAAAAGCAATTAAGTGTTAACAAAAATACTTAACGAATTCACAAAAAGGCAAGATTTTTAGAGGTATACAAAATATATTTTCAAAGGACCTTTGTAATACATCACCAAAGCTAATAAAATTGTAGTTAATCCTCAAAAGTAAATAGCAATTTTGTTTATGATTATTAATATAGTTTTATGCTCAAAAGGATATTTGAACTTTTGAAAAAGAAGTAGTCCTCTTAAGGAGCTAATATTTAGTAGTAGATATAAAGAAAAACAATGGTAAATTCTCAAAAAGATATGTATGTTTCATATAACAGCAATCAAAGCATGAGGACTGAACCATCTATGTCAGACAATTCTAACAAAAATTATGCTTAGAAATATGAATAAATTCTAAGATAATATGACTCTGTAAACAGCATGAAGAATAACGTTGTCAGTCACAGTGTTATGAAAATAGTTGGATTAGGAGAGGAGTCAAGTAAATTTTACATTTTAATTATTTAAAAAAATAGTAATGTGTGCTTATAAAAATAAATAGAAAGTGCAAGATTTTAAGCAAGATAAACAATATTTTCAAAGCCTACCAATTTATAAATCAGCTCAAATTCTAAGGACAATTCAAATTTAACGGTTTCTAAAGCAGATAGTGTTCAAATGCCTTTATCAGCCAGAAATTATGGTTCTACTTAGGCTAAAGAAACTAGCAATTTAGAATTCCCTAATGTTATTAAAAGAGGGCCTGAATCAGGTCTTGATAAAGAATCTTAAATGATGCAAGATAATGTAAATAGACTGTTGAAAAAGAACATTGACATTTTAAAAAACTTGACTAATATTGTGTTTGATAGTATATTCAAGAATTTATATAATATTCCTGTTCCAATCAGAATTACTTGCAAAATTATTGAAATAGTCACTAAACAAAAATTTTAGAATGTAAAAATTTTAATTCACTCTTTTATTTGTTTGCTAAACTTTTAAATTAAAAATGCTAGATTTCAGATGATGATTTGTTTACAATTATAGGATACTTCTTGTTTGATTGCTATTTAATTCCATAGTTTATGTTCTCTCATAATTTGAGATAAGTTAATTTAATCAAGGATGAGCATGAAGACAATCTCTTCGAAATTAAAAAATTAATGAAAAATATATACACAAGAGAATTTTTCCCAGAGCAAGATACCATAAATTACAAATATTTTAATCCTTTGATAAAAGACTTGAGCAACAGTATTGAAGATTATTTCAAAGAACTTCTTTTGATAAATGAAGAAGCTGTCAATAAAATAATTAATCATGAGAGCTAAAAGCAAGATAAAATGAAAGTAATAAATTAATTTATGCTTTAAAAATATGATTTTCAAAAACTTAACTTTTTAATAGGTTATTTGTGTTTGCATCACATTGGATAATGTGCAAACTCTTTGCCAGATTATTGATAAAAACTACTCTGAAATATATAAAATTAATTCATAAATTGCAGATTATGTGAAAAGAGTATTTGTTATGAATGATAGTTGCCATTTTTTCGATGACCGAAAAGATTTGGACATACCTGGTACTCATAAACCTCAATAAATTTACACTATTATTATTGATATAACTATGCCTTAGGAGTTAAATACAAATTACATCAAAGAATATAAAAGACTATATGAAGTGAAAAAAAATATGAGTAGTGAAGAGATGGTAATTCAAAAAAATTAAAAAATTATTTAAGCATAGATTTTAAAAATAAAAATAGGTAACAAATAAAGCTAAAAATATGATTCAGCAAGTCTTAGTTTCTATTGAAAAGTTAAATAATATATTAAGTTTTACTGGTTATAAGAATATGGAGCTCACAGAACTATTTAAGATTTTTGAAGATGTAAATTTTATATTTGTTAAATCTAATTTTATTGTTTTTAAATATTTATGCTATAGGGTTACTACTTACATAACGCCAAGCATAGCAATAATGTTGATAATGTTCCTATTATGATTAAAGCAAAGTATTTATTGAATATATTAAAGTAACTCTCAACTAAATATTAAGAAAATAACCTTATGATGCTCTATGATGAGATGAATATTGAATTCAATGAAAGATTCTAGAGATTCATGAAAGTTTCTAACCATGCCAAGTCAGAGTTGCTTAAGGCTAAGAATACAATTAAGAAATACTAATCTATTCTTAAAGAAAATATTGATTTGCTAAATAGAGATAAAAAAAGAAGAATTTTATATGAGTTTATTGAAAAATAACAATTAAATTTATGTATAACATCATAAAAAACAAGAGCTGGATTGAGAAAAAAACAAACTAAAACAACAAATAATAATATGAATAGCTCAAATACTGATGATGAAGAAGACAGCTTGATTTAAATTAGCATGACTGACAGTTGTGTACACACTTTCTCAAATTTAGATTTTGTTATTGGCTTGACTTAGGGAGCATCTGGAGATTCAAGCACTCAAAAGAAAAAAGAATTGTTTGAAAATTAATCTCACTGTAAAGATATTATTTCTTTTATTGATATATTTGCATCTCTTCCTGAAGTCTAAGACGTTGTTACTTCAGGTAAAGAAATTAGCGCTATAAATTCTAAGTTTTCATAATTTATGGAAGAACTTTTCGATATGGTAAAATTGAACCCACTATTTAGTTAATATAGCTAAGAGGATTAAGAATGGATCAATGATTAACTAGAAAAATATATTACAAGAAAACTTTACGATTAGTAAGACTCATTTTATGTTATTTAAGACTTAATTTATTTATTTATTTTTATAGAATTTTCCCAAAAGAAAAGACCTATGCTGACACTGCTTTATATTGTAGGATGAAAGTACTTAGCTGGATTAATTATGATCACCTTGAAATTGAAAAGGTAAATAGAGTTGATGAGATGTGGGATATATCTGCCAAAGGTAAATTTACCTTTTCAAACAATTTTTAATTTATTTTTATAATTTCATATCAATTAAAAGCTCTTTTAAACATTGATTATGTTAAATCGCCAAGTGAGAAGTTAGATTGCTTGATAGAAAGCACAACAATCATGACAAATGTACTCAAACTTACTTAAAGTAGTGATAATGCAGCAAGTGCAGATAGTATTTTACCTATTTCAATTTATATTCTGCTCAAAGCATGTCCTACACGTCTATGGTCAAATATTAAGTAAATTTACATTTAAATCTTATATGGCAATCTAAAAAGTTTTTCAAAATAGTTTTATAAGTGCTTTTTGCAATAAAGAAAAAATGCTTACATAAATAGGGTATTGTTTTGCATAAATTAAACTTGCTGTTGATTTTCTTGCAAATTTATCTCCAAAATAAGTTAATGTTACAGACCAACAATTCCATGAGTAAAATCAGTTTTAAAATAAACTATTTTGAAGATTTAAATTTTTTAATTAGGTTAATCTATGAAAAAGAAATTCAATATGGAATATACTTTTTAAAGAAGAGACCTAGGGCTGTAAGAACTTCTATTAATAGAGACTTAGTTAAGAAAATATTAAACGACATTGAACAAAGAAAATCAAGCAAGGAAAGAGATTCTCAAGAAAAAATGGATTAAAGCTCTAAAAATTCCAAGAACAAATAAAATGAATTAATTCATCAAACGAGCCAAAATTCAAATTCAGAAACTAATTCTTTAGATCCTACAAAACTCACTTTAGTTTAATCATTCGAATTTTAGCACACAAATTCAGATTAAAAATAATCTCTTGAAAAGGGTAAATTATATTTTATTATTTTCTAACCTTTAAAAAATTTTTTTATGTTCAATCTTGAAGGTTAAAAATAGATCAATAGCTAAGAAAGCTCTACTAATTAGTCACCAATTCCTTTAGAATAGAGCGGAGAAATGAGTAATAAATTTAAAAATATCTACTAAAATTCAGAAATATCAAGAAAAGAAGAACTTGATGAGTTTTAAATGAATATTGAAGAAGAGCAACTAAAAAAATAAAATCCTTGATATGGAAAAATATTTTTAATAAAATAATGATTTTTCAAAAAAATTGATAAAAAAAATTTAATAGAACATTTTTTAAATGTATCAACATACAAGATATAAATTTGTAACTAAAAATGAAATAAACATAGTAATAAAAATCTAAAGTAATAATACCTCTTATTTTCTTTAGTAATTAAATTAGAAATTCTATTTCTCATAAAACTCAATACTGTTTTTTTAATTTAAATTTAAAATTCTAAAAAAATTTATATTATTATTTAGTTGATTTTGTTTAATTTTAATAATTATTTTTAATTTAGATTTTAGATTAAGTTATTCTTAAGTATTTCAAATTTAGATTTTAGATTTAAGTAGATAATAATTTTTAAATTGTATTTAAATCAGCAAAGGATAAAATTACCAAAAAATGATATTCTAAAAACTGTCCATTTATAAATTATTAATTTTTTCACACTTTAAATCTTTAAATGAAACAGAATCCTATTTTTAATTTAATCAAAAATATGATATTTTATTTCTAATTTAATTTGACAGTTCTTTTTATTTTTATCTAGCTTGTAAGAGAGCTACTGTTGGCTTGAAGTTTAAAAACTGTTTAAATAAATTATGTTAATATCAAAAATCCAAGATTAATAATTAAAATATCTATTAAATCTATTACATGAAAAAAGATAAACTTCTAAAAAGGATTAAATTAAAATAATAATTTCTTTGACTGAGTGAAATATTTTTATTTTATTTTTTTTAAATGAAATTCAAAATTCTACAATCAAAATACAGAATATTATTTATTTATTATTTAAAATTTAAATTCTCAAATTTCTAATATTTTATTTCTAAAATTTAATTCAAAATGATGTTTAATACAATAGTGCTTTCAAGTATATTATTTCAATTTTTTTAAACAAAAAACAAAAAAATGAGCTTAAAAAATTATTTTCTTAAAGATCACATAATAATGCTATTACAAATTTTTTTGATTTATCCCTATAAATATCTTATGAATAATAATACATCATTAATAGCTAATTTTAAAAGGAAAGAAAATTACACTGAATATATAAAATCATCTTTTAAATAATATAAGTATTGCCTTGTTATTACTTTATTAATTATGTTGATACATATCATTTAGTAAATAATGCTCTAAAAAATTATTTTTATTACTATTGAGTTTCTATTTTTGATAATTCATTTTTTTGATCAATCAAAATTTATTGAAATAATTACTATTGCTTTTGAAGAAGAAAACTAACTGATATCTTTCACCTTCATTCTTAGTATGACCAGACTTCATTCAAACAATCTATCATATCTTTTAGCTTTATATATTTTTCAAAAGGTTCATAAGGAGGCTTTAACTATTCTATAATTTCATATACTATTTCTCTTTAATCTTCATCTAATTCATTAAATTTCTAATAATTTGGAGGAAGTGGTTTTTTTTGCTAATTCTTACTCATCCATTCTTTTCTCTTCTTATTAAAATGGCTATTCCCAAATTCACTTGAAGTAAAAACTGGTTTCTCTTTTGAATTAAAATTTTCCTTGTTCATATCTAATTCTTGCTTTTATTATAAATTTGATATTTTTTAATCTTTACTGATATTTTTAAAATTTTGTTATTTTCTTCAAATCAATATTGAAAATTGTATATTTTTTTAAGACTCTTTTCATCACTTTGCAAATTAAAAATATAGCTAAAATTTGATTAAACTTCTTTTAAGTCTTTTTAAATCGCAACTAATTTAGTTATCAATTAAATTTTGTTTAAATATTGTATTCAAAAAAAAGCAATATTAATTTTAATTGAATTGAATAATCTATTATAAAATGAATCAAATCAGAAAGAGTTTTAAATTTATAATGAGATATTCTCAATTAGACTACTTGCACTAGCCTCATTTCTTATTGAAGAGAAATGAGGAAAGATTTAGGATAAATCCTTATAAAATTTTAAAGTAATAAAATCATAACAAATCATTCAAACATAAATCTATTAGTTTATAATAATACAATTGAAATATTCAAAATTAAACATACTTCAGTCCTCATTTTTAACATAAAAAAACTTGTTTCAATTAAAAATAAATTAAAACCTCAAAAAGAAAGAAAAAAAATGTTAAATTAAGAATGATCAATTTTTACAAACTTCTAAATTAAATATCTTATATTATTTATTTAAATTAATTTTAAAATATATCTTAATTAAATTAATGAACTTTAATTATCTTACAAACAAAATATACTATCAAAATTTAGAACCAAAAATAAATTCATAAGCAAAAGATTGTTTTGAAAAATAAATATTTAAGAATCATTAAACATTACATTCTGTAACTTCTACACGACCTGATTATGCTTGCTATCTTCTGATTTCTTATTTTCTTCTTTCATCATTTTCAGCTGCCAAGATAGATGCTCTTAAATTAGCAATTATACTTTCTCTTTTGTTTTATTCTACTTACTATTATAGTTTTAAAAAAAATTATGTAAATATGAAATAGTGAAAATATTTATTTATTTGATTACTTCAGTTAATTATTTAAATTTGATCTAGTAGATTTCCAATGCTATTCTGGCTCTTACTAATACTTCTTTCAGCTCTTCTACTTCAGATTTTTATTCATTGTATGCCTTTTGCAAGTTATTTTATTTATTTTATGAAGTTGAAATTTCTGATTTCAATATTTCTATTTCCTTTTAGAGTCTAGTAACTTGATTTTATGTTTCAGCATTTTTAGAAGATTAAGCTAAGCGAGATTTCAATTCATCATTGATATGTTGAATGCTAGATATTTTTACATTAGAAACATTCACTTCATCCATCAATTTGTCATTCTATTTAGACAGTTTATCATTTTATTCTTTTAGTTAGGAGTTCTCGCTTTTGAGTTAAGTAATTTATTTATTTAAGGTTTCTATTTGTTAAGTATTGACTGGTTATTTTTATGCGTAATTTTTTAAGGTTTCTAATTCCTTTAATTAATCTAATGCCTCACGATAACTTTTTGGTTCTTTACCTTCTTCTATATATTCAGCATAGCAATTAATAAAATTAATAATATTTTTCTTATTATTGGAAAGAATTTTGTTAATATTTTCTTTTTTTTCTTGAATGCTTTGCTCATTAGATTACTTATTATTGGATTTAGTGCTATTCTACACTTTAATTAATTCTTACAAAATATTCATTTCATGTGAATTCAAACCATGAAAAGGTTTTTATTTGATAGCTTCATATTAACTTTTTAGCTATTTTAATTTGCTAGGTTTATTATCATCTCCTTTAGCATTATTGTTATAAATTTATGGAAATTGTACCATATCTAACAAATAAACTACTTCATTTACATCCACCATATTAATTTGTCTTCTAGATTCAATAAATTCTTACAGAATTTATGATTCGTTCTAACTATTTTCATTGGATCCCTAATTTATGATCTTATATATATCTTCATAATGCAGAATTTAATGTTAAGGATGAAAGAAAACTAAGCAACCTAAACATGCGTACTTCTAAGCTACTTAACAAGAAGGGTCTATGCATAAGAAATTAAATGGATTTCCTTCATGATTTTATTTATCACACTTATTAATTTCCATTTTAATTTGCTCCAAAAATGAATTAAATTATACTTGAATATGTTTTATTTATTCTTATTTTCTTTTTCTTTTTTTTAATATTTTTTGAAATGATTATATTTTAATGTGAGATATTTCTAAATTTTGTCAAACATTTTTTAATAAAAACAGATTTTATATCTTTGAAAGAAAGTAATGAATGATTCCTATATTCTATCAAACTAATAGTCTGAAGTGAATGAAGACTCGTTGTTTGTCCATAAACATTATATATAATTCTTTATAAAAGAAAAAATATATAGGAGTAAATAAGTTTTTTAATAAATTGGTTGATAAATAAAATACATATGCATTTCTGAATTTATAAATATAAATTAAGATTTTTTAATATTTTGATTGAGTGCTTTCATGGCTATTTTTAAATTGTTTGTTATTCATCAATTGATGAATTTATTATTTATGTAATTTTTTTATTTAGATCAAAGTCAATTTTGCTTTTAGAAAGAAATATTTATTTTGCTGCTGTTTACCCATGATTTTTAAATTTTTATTACTTTATTAGCTTCAATAAGCAAAATATTGTAATCAGAGCTCATTCCAACAGCATAAGAAATGGGATTTTCAAATTAATCAATAATTCCTTTAGGCTTAGAGGTAACTCCATTTAAAATAGCGACTTTGTAGGTGTTCTTATCATACTTAAAGCCAAAACCAAAGTGGTCATTATTCAATGCTATTAAGTTATTGAAAAATATTTTTTCTGGTTCTAATTTGTTATTATTTTAAATTAATAATTTATTTAAATTTGAAGATGGCTTTTTCAAATTTAGTTCACAATCTAAAAACACGACTTAGTGCTACTTAGATAAAGCACATAACAAATTTTGTGAGCAAGACAAGAACTAGATAAAATCGCTCTTTTCTATGAATAAGTCTTAATAGCTTTCTGCTTTTTTAGTTGCAAAGTCTTCACTAAATTAGTAGCAGTAGATCCTATTAGCATTGGAGACATAAAGCTTATCTTCTATCCTTAAAAGATGAGATTATATAGATAAATTTTTTAATGAGATATCAGCTATTTTTTAAACAACTCCATTTTATAATGACCCATTTCTGTATGTAATATTCCATATTTTTAATGAATCAGACTTAGAAAAAGTTGCCAAGGTGATTATTGTTACTAATGGTTTTACCGTATTTGTGGTTTGTTCTATCATTTCATCTCCTAACTTACCCTTTTAGTTCTTATTTATTTGTGTATTCTCCTTGGTTAATTCTTCTTTTAAAACTATTATTTCGTCTATAGGAGCCTTTTAGTTTATTAAGTAATTTAATATAAATTAATAGATTAATATTATTTTTAAATATTTACTGGGTGAAAATCTCTCAACTCAGCTACTTCAGTAATTTGATTATTGCTTCCTAGATTCCAAAGTTTTATTGAAGAAGAGTTTTCTTTGAACTATCCAACAGAGAAGAACATGTCTTTATTGCTAGGACATTACTACAAATGAGTAACACTTCTATGAGCTCTAATTTTGTGCTTAAATAAGATTTCTTGAACATCTATACTTTAAGATAGAGTTTAAGATATTTAACAAGATACTATATAACCATCTTAAGTACCTGTTATCAAGACATCACCTTTCATTATTAAGACACAAGTAAGATTTTCTTAGGAGGCTTTAGATTTACATTTTGTATAATTAGATTGAGGAGAAGATTATTCACTTTTAGATTGACTTTACTATTAATTCTTAGAAGGAGATAAAAGATGAATTAAGCTACTTGTATGGCTATGGCCAAGGAG
Source organism: Tetrahymena elliotti 4EA (assembly GCA_000231825.2). Lineage (NCBI taxonomy): Eukaryota > Ciliophora > Oligohymenophorea > Hymenostomatida > Tetrahymenidae > Tetrahymena > Tetrahymena elliotti. The sequence continues at coordinate 548,186 of JH720303.1, read as the reverse complement.
GTTTGGTTAGGATTGAGTGTTAATTGGTTACAAATTTATATTTTGTTTTGTTCTGACACTCTATATAATTTTGTGTTTGTCATCTCTATTAGTTTCATTGTGTTTGAAGCCCTATCCTTCATGATCTTTTTAATAATTTTGGTAGAAATAATTAATGTAAGATAATTTATGCAAAGAAGCTAGTAAATTCTGTTCAAAAATAAATTGAAATTATGAATTAAAAGAAAAGGAAATTTTATAAAAATTCTTTTACTGGTATTATTTTAATTGTTTATGTAATACAAAGACTCAATCAGAGCTCTTTTTTCTTCTTTGTTAATTTTGTGTTCTGAATGTTCTCTAAAGCTCGTTTTACCATGCTGAGGTAAAAATTCATTTTATTCATTTAGAGTAGATAAGTTATTGCTTGTCTAGTTTTTAATTTCGCTCAAACTATCTAAATCATAAGGAATTTTAGATAAGCTATCATTATTCTTATTACGGGGAGATGTAATTTATTGGTGATTTCCCTTCTTTTCTTATATAGAGTTAAGGGAATTCAAGCTATTCACAAATCTTTCCTTAAAGAATTATCTTTGTTAATTATTTGTCTTTTTATTTACCGGATTGGTTTATCTCTAATTGGTGCTAGGAGAAATAATGCTTGAATTCACATAGTTTTAGTGAGTTGTATTCTAATTAGTTGCTTTGAGAGGAGAAATTGGAGAAATAAGCTTGGTGTTATTAATAGATTAATTTGTGCTTATGTTTCCAAAGTTTCCTACATTTTTCAACTAATTTAATCTCATGAACTTAAGAGGAGAATCAACAGAGTGATATAAGTTATTACTGCTTTTTAATTATGCTTCAACTTTAACTTCACCATTTATTCCTGGCTTAGCAACAGGTAGAATAGAAATGAGAGAATTTTTTGAATTTTCAAACACTTTTTTTTAATTATCTAGCAACTACTGTAAGCTTTATTTAATTTAGATTTATGTGGTGTTGAGTTCATCTAAAATTAGCTTTAATTCAAGCTTTCCAGAGTGGAGTTGCTTAACAATTTCCTCAAGCTCCTATATTTATTATAATGAAAGAATTAAATGAGAAAGTGCAAAATTAAATTAATTAAGATTTGAATAGGAAAATTCTTTGTATCTTTTATGGTATATTCTAAAAATTTAAATCTGCGATATCAAAAAAATGTTAGGAAGTGGTGGTATTACCAATATTCATTAAAACAACCACATAGAATTAATGTTTTTTTATTAATCCAGTATTTGGTTTTCATCTTTTAATGTAGTTTTTTCACCTTTGTAAATTTAAATAAAAAAAGTTTTTTCATCATGCTTAAAAAGGTCTACAAATGAAATAAACTGCGATTCCAAAAATTTTTGGAGTATTTTATTTTGAATTAAAAAAGACAGCCCGCCTATCTGTCTTCCTGCTCTAACAATTTAAGAATTAGAGACAATAGCAAGTTAATTATCTTAAAATATGTAAAATTCATTTTGAGATAATTTTTATTGTGTTTTGTAGGATTTTTTTAGTTCATGCATTTCAAGCTAGAATTAAAAATTTCAATAATTTTTTACTGACTTTCTTCTAGCTGAACAAAATAATCAAGAAAAATCTGATTAAATCTACTGATTATTTGCTTTTTAATATTGAATATAATAAGCAAAACTACAAGTATACAATACCTTAATTAAACAATATTTATAAAATATTACACTGTAAGATTTGCTTTAGTCTATAGTCTTTACTACAATGCTGGCAACTTAAGATTGATCTGTTGTTTTTAGTTTATTCTATATGAATTAGGTTAGCATGTTTTTTAAATTTTCTTGAAGCTCATATCTAAAGTTGTTTATTTATTCCTATAGGCTCTTCATAAATTAATCGTAGGCTTCTTATACTTGCGCAAATATTTTTACTCTAAATTACTGACATAGTATGTTTTCTTCTTTCTCCATAAGACTCCATTTCTCTTCTAAATTTCTGCCATTGAATGCTTGTAACACTTCATCCTTACTGAATGAAGAATCGCTTAAATCCCAGAAATGATTTTCAACGATCTTCATGCTTTATTAAAATTAAGAGAATGGAATGACATCTAACTCATCAACATAGCGATTTTATTTCATGCACTTTTAACACAATAATTTTTTAGAGGAAAAATTTCCTATGTCTACATAAGCTATAGCATGATTATGGTGCTCATTGCATATTATTTAGCTATCAAGTTCCTAGCTGCTCATCAATATTAGTTTTTTAGGCGTATTGAAATATTTAGATTAAATTATATCTTATTTATCTTTTATAGATTTTTAACTAATAATTTTGTAATTATTTATTTATTGTATTATGGTATCTTAAGTTGTGAGTAATAATTAAATGGTTTGAATGTAGAATTCAAATAAGTAAACTAAATATATTTTTAAAGAAAAAAAATCTAATAGAACACACCTTAATTAATTAAGAAATTGCATTTAATTAGGCTGAGACGCTTTCTTAAAGTTAACATATTATATTGTATTTCAAATTGCTTACACTATACAAATAATATTTTAAGATATTTCTTTTCTAATTTCAGAATATTTATTTTAGATTTGTAATAAAAGTAATCTGATAGAAAGAATAGTATTGCAAACAAAAAAATTTTGATTTGATTGATTTTTCAAATAAAAGTTATTTTCAAGAATATTAATATTTTTATTTAGAAAAGAAGCATGAATTCTAGTGTTTACTTTTCTCTATTTAGTTTTTTTCAAATATTTAGAATAAGCATATGAAAAAACACATATTATTAATTGTTCTTTGTTTTATTACTTTTAGTAAAAAAATTGAATCATTAAAACATTGTAGATAATTAAATTCTGTCGAGTATTATCATTATTAAATATATTAGTCCAAAAACGATAAATAAATGAAAAAAATTGCTTGATATTTTTAAATATTATTAATTTCTTAGTTTACTATTTTTAAATTCTATTGAAAATAAATTATTTTTCTGAATGAAAACCAAAGGTATTTACACTGAATAAGCTAAATTTTATTATTATAAGAAAAATTTATCAAATAAAAAAACGCTAATAGTTAAACATTTTTATTATTTTTTTATTTTTTAATGAAAAACACAAGAAAAAAATTATTTTTTTATATCTTTATTATTTTTAAATTTGTAATGTAAAATTAATAAAAGTTGAAAGAATGTATCTTATTATTTTGTATGAGTTGTTAATCAACTTCTCAGGATGAAATAATAATTTAGAATCATAAAATTTATCAATTTGATAGATTTTTCTGCTGAAGAAAATCAATTAATCTTTCTCTTTATTTATGAACTTAAAATTTATTTATAATTATTCAGTCCAGCATTTTTATTGAAATAAATGTCTTAGAAATATTACATTTTTCAATTTTATCAATTTAGTTTGTAATTATATAAAGAAATAAACAGGAAAACACTATTCTTTTTATTTTTTTAATTATTTTCAACTTTTTTAAAATTAACATTTTCAAAAAATCAAAATGGAATATTGTTTATTAATCTAGATTTATTATTTTACTTATTAAGATAAAATATTAAACATAAAAGTTATTGAAGCTCTATGATATGAATAACGTTGCAATAAAAATTTTATTTTAAGATGGTAAAAAATGAATAAAAATGTGTTGATATATATATATATATAGTACCCTAAGGTACTGCCTATAAGGCTACATACAGTTTTAACAGGTATTATTAATTAATGTCAAAAAAATAATTCAAAATTTTATTTTTTACAAAGAGCAAACACATTTATCACTTATGGTTGATATTTTTATTATTTAACAAATATTATTATCAAGAAAAATAAGATTATGTAATGAAATTAATTTTTTTTTTTTGAACATAAATTAGTAAATTAAAAATTTGAAATTGAAATTGAATGATGTAGATGGATGACCTCTTATTTTTAAACATGAATTATTAACTACTCAATAGAACATTATAATATAAAACAATGATGTGTAGATAAATTATTACTGGTGGTGAAAAAGTTTGAATAATTATAGTTATTTATATATTTATAATAATTCTGCATTTGCTAGACTAGATAATGATTAGTTATTTGAAGCATTGATTTATTGATTGGTTTACTTATTAATTCGATTTGATTAGTTATTATCTCCTTATTGACATTCATGTTTTTAAATAAGATTTTATAGAAGCAATCTTTTTGAGGTATTTGGTAAGAATTTATTTATTTTTACAATATATTAACTTTTTTTGTTTTAAAATTTCAAATTTTATAATTATTTTCTCAGTTGGTCTTGACCTTCTTCTTCTTGGCAGGTTCTTCAGCACTTTTGTTAATATAAAATATTTAGGATTCAATAAATTTTAATTAATTTAAATATTACGTGCCACCCATGGTTTCACTCTTTTTGAACATAGTTTTATAGTCAGCGTTAGTGTTGTAAGAGCCGTTATTTTCTTGAGAGTTAGCAGCCTTCTTTTAAGGTTTAGCAACATAACCACCTTATTCATTTTGATTTAAGAAGTTAAGTCTCTTTTCAACGTATTACTTGGATTCAGCACCGATTTGAGCATCTTCGGATTCACCTAAGGCATCACATCTGATACAAAGAGAGCACTTAGCAGCCAAAGTACGAGAAATCTTACCTTTTTTATGAAAATAATAAATTAGTTTATTGAATGAATATTTTGCTTTAGTTATTCTTGAATAAATATAAAAGATTAATTACCTTTAAGCTTGGTGGAGGCTTGACCAACAATAGAAGCTTGATAGATAAGACCATACTTAGGGGTGTTCTTCTTTGTCTTAATAGCCTTGAAGAGAGCCTTTTCAGCACCCAAGATTTAAACAGTGGAGGCAGGGTACTTAGCTAAGTTGACTAAGGAACCAGCATGAGAAATAAGTCTAGCACCGACTAATTCACCAACCATAGCACAGAGATTAGGAGCAATAGTCAACATTCTATTCTTAAGATATTCTGATAATTCTTATCTGTATTCGGATAAATCAACAATTTATGAGCCCAATTCAAGAATGTACTTTTCATCTTCTTCAGAGATTTCAGTACCCATGGAGATTTCAGCAGCTTGCTTGACTTCCTTTTCCAAATCTTCAGGAAGGATACCACTCAAATCAGTAGCAGAGCACTTGTGTCTCATACCAACAGCGTTGACGACCTTGGTGTAGATAAGAGAGTCAGTGACAATCTTACCCATTTCAGGGAAGTGCCATCCGTACCATTCTCTCAATCTCATCATATAGTTGTTAATTTCACTGTTTAAGTCATCCAAAAGGGAAATAGCTTGAATGATCATAGTGTCAACCTTTTCAGAAGAGAACTTCAATTTATATCTGGATAAACCATGAGCAAGACCGAGAGTCATAGATCTCAATTCCTTTTCAGTAAGACCAGCAACCATGTTGCATAATTAGAGTCTCAAACCCTTGAATAAATCAGCATTGTAGTTGGTGCATTCTATTCCCAACTTTTCGGTGATAGACTTACCTAACTTCTTGTCAGCAACTATTAAGTTAACAGATTAATATTAATAAAGTTTATAAAAAATAAAATGTAGAAGTATTTGATTGAGCTAGCTTTCAATAGAAATTTCAAATGAATATAAATAAAATTTATTTAGCTATTGTATTTGCTATAATAAATCTTGTTTGCATCTATTTAAAATATCTACTTAGCTATCTTTTTCTAATAATCTATTTGGAAAAACTTAAAAATTTGTTTTATAAAAATTATGCAATTAATAATTCGGCTCAAAGAGGAGGGCTCGGAATAAGCGAAACAATTGTTTTTATCACACCTCTCTCAAAGTAAGTGATAAAAAAATTCGCAGATATATTCCAATTTCTCTTTTTTTGTTTTTTATTGGCAAAATAAGGAACATATCCTTTTTTTTTTTCTTCATCGCCGATAAAAAATATAAAATGAAAGATAATTTTGTTTATTCATTTATTCATTATTATAAGTGTTAAATTTCTCAGCAAGTCTATCATTCCTTGCTGAAAGATAGTTCTAATATATTTATTATTTGTATTGAGTACAATTCAACGATCATACATGCGAACTAACTGTTATCAATCAATCAAGCAATTCTTATTATTTGGTTTGTGTGTCTAATTAACACAAAACAATGCTGAGCATTTCCAAAATTTATAATTTTTTATTTCTTATCATTTCAGATTGATTTTTTTATCCTATATTTTAGTGTGTATGTTATTTATTCAACACTCCTAATTAATTATAGCCATAATTATATTATTTAACACTTGAGTTACTACTAAGTCAGTAATTCTCATGTTATTTCATCTCTGACTTAGCAGTGTAGATATTTCGAGCCAACCAAAACATTTAAATGTCCTTTCACCGAATTATTAATAAACATAAGGTATTCTCCAAAAGAGTTATAGATTATTCAAATCATGTTTTTGTTTTTTATATTAAAGTATTAGTACTTGCAAGAGTTTCTTGGATTTCTTGAGAAATGATGTTCTTCTTCAAGAATTTCTTAAGTTTTTTGGGGATTTTTCCCTTAATAAGCTTAGCAGTAGCATTAAGAGCATCATGGGTATCTTCGAACTTAGAGAAAGCTACTAAAGTGAACCTATTAATTATAAATAATCAACTTAAAAATAAAATCAAACATATTTATTTTATTTAAATTATTATATCATTTTATCTTAGCAATTTTGCTTATTTTTTGCTTAATTTCCATTAGTAGCACTTAATCAAATGAAAGTAGAAAATAAAAATGATTGACTGAAATGTCATTATAAAATGAAAGAATGAATTACAATTTCTTAGCTTGTTCTTCATCTTCCATATAAGCATAAAGATCGTCGATTTTCTTAAGCTTCTTTTCATTGCTGCATTGGTAAAGACCAAAACCAGCGGGAGTTTCTAAAAGGATGAGCATTTATTTATAATGGAAGTTAATTATAGTATTAAGGTTTTAATTTATTGTTTTTTTATTCTTTATTTTTTGTTTATTTTAACTTTATCTTTTTGTTTGATACAGACACTAACTTGATTTATTAATATTTTTTGTATTGACTCTTAATTTAGCCTATAAATTGTTAATTAATTATCTAATATAATTCAATGTCAAGAAATCTATTTATTTATTTGCTTTTTTTGCCTTTTCATTTATAAACAATAAACAACCATATATATATGTTTTTATTCAAATACTACATTTTTATTATTATTTATTCCACTTTAAGCATTGTCTCATTGCTCATAAAAATTAACTACAGACAATTAAAATTTTATTTTTTATTTTTTAAACAGTTAAAATCAATTTTTTTTTTCTTTAATTTAAAATCAATTTAAAAATTTTAATTTTGTTAAAAAAAAAATAATATTTTTTGTTTGATCGAAAATTTAACATATTTTAAGAAAATGAATTGATGATTTATTTTGTTTGATCTAATCTAATGAAAATAAATTTAAATTGATATTTTGATATCCAAAAATCTTTATAATATTTTTTATCTTGATCTTATTTGATAGGAATAATACTCAAAGTTAGTGCTTTATGCATAAAATCAAATCGAAACGACTCTTCTTACAAAGGATTTTCTAGCTTAATCAGGTTATATTATGCTAGCTATTATTATATTCCTTGAAGATAGTTTCTATTGATTTTTTGAAGTATTTTTTCATGAGAATAAGCCCGAGAATCTGAGTGAAATCCATCATAAATTTATTCATTTCAATGATATTTTGGATAAAAAAATTACAATTCGAAATATAATTAATTGATAAAAAAATGATGCTCACAGTGATGAAATAACCACCAACATTTTTATAAATATTAAGTTTTAGTTTATTTTCAACTTTATAAATAAAAATTTTCAATTTATCCTTAAAGGCTATTATAAATACATTACTTTGTTAAAGTTTAAGCAAAAGTTATACCATAAACTAAATAACATGTCTTAATAGATTTTTAAGTAGAAATTTCTCATAAGCTAAAAAATATAATTTTAATTTTTTTATGATAAAAAATATGAATGAAAATAAGTTAAATTAAAAAATGTTTTAATATTAAATTTTTATTTTATTATTAAAATTAATGATAATCTATTCCATAATGATTTGAAAATATGAGAAAATATATGAGATTTAAATAATTGAAAATAAATACCTCTTAATTTGTTAATTTATAGAGCCTTTGTATAATTGAAAGAAATATAAATAATAATTAAAAAGAATGTATTTTAGATTGTATATAAATTATTTTATTTCAATTATTTTGATTTACAAAGAAATTTGAAGGAAAAAATTATTTTATTTTTTATTATCCTATAGAATTTAAGCTTGATTTTCTTAAAATATTAAGCTAATGCTATTAAGAGTAGCTTTCAGTTAAAAGTTTTGTGCCTCCTCCTCCAACTCTCATGACAGAAGCTTTGTTAAAGTAGCTAGAGTATAGTTCATTTTGTGATTATTTGAGATTCTATATGTTTTATTCGCTTTATGCTGCAAATTGTTAGGAATACATGGAACGAGTTTCATCTCTATCTTATTGTGTATAGCTTAGAGGGCTTTTACTTCTAAGTTTAGGCTTAAAAGTGCAACCTTCTACTTCTTTCTATTCTTATTCTTTTTTCCTTTATTCGTTTTTCTATTTTCTTTATGTCAGCCATGCATTATTTCTTTCTATTATATCCATTTCTAGCAATGATTTTTATTCTTATTATTATGCATAGTCTAATTATTGAAAAGAGTGTGCCTTAAGAGGGTTGTAAAGTGCATTTTATTATCCTAATTAGCTTTCAGATATATTGTTACTATAGAGATTATGTACTATAAGTCCTTAGGCATTTCCACTGGGTTTATAAAATAAGGAATACGATAGAGAGTTATTACTATTTACCTGCTAAGTATTACTATTACTTTAGCTATTAACTTTGATTAATCTTTCTGAGGATTATCTAAATAGAGTTTATTACTTTTTATTATTACTACTTTGCTTTTCTTGCTTCGAAGATGAGTTTCTAATTTATAAAGAGTCAGTTCTCTTCTTTCTGTCTATAGAATTAGGTATCAAAGCACTCTCTTACTAATTAGAGGATATATTCCTTGAAGATGACTATTACTTCTAATAGCTTGGAGATCTATCTCTTTAAGTGCTGCAAGTCTTGTTATTTTTTAATAAACTATTATCTTAATTTTTATCATTTTAGCTACTGTTTAATTCATTAGAATTCTTAAAAACTTACTATCTCATTAATGCACTCTAAACTAAACTTTCATAACTAACTTTTTTAGGTAGACTACTAGCCCTTTTTTCAACTTATTGGTTAGCTGTTGGTTGCTATTAGTTTTATGGGACAGTTTTTTATGGTGGTAAAGGAAGAGGGAATCTTCCTCTTTAAGATGTGATTTCATTTGCTTTTGAAATAATTTAATTTGTTTCTTCAAGAATTTATTATTTGGGTTTATCAGAATGAACAATTTAATTATGAAATGCAACTACTTTTTTAGAATTAAATTAACCATTGCTGCTTAAATTAGTTTCCTGGTTGCTATCGTTATTTGAGTTAGGATTCAAATAGGAATTCAAATTAGGTGTTGAAACAATATCTTTATTACGAAGAATTTTGTTTTCTATTTACTAACGAAGAGTGAGGATAGAATTTGTGCTTTGTATATTTTAATAGATTGAAAGATTTGCTGATGTAGGAGTTCCTAACAAATTAGAATTTGTTAATCTATTAGTTTACTTACCGAATTGAATTTAGCTTTAATTAATTTACTAATTAAATATGCTATTACTTTAAGTGTTATTTGAGCTATTTTTAAGTGTTTCAAGCTAATTTTATTTAGGAGAACTTCTCAAACTAAGATCAGAAATGAGCATAGGTTTGTCCATTTACTAATCTTGCTAACTTCCTTGACTTGATGCATTAAATTAGTTTATTTATAGCTTTTATTGTGGATTAGTTTTTAGGCAAGGTTTTTTTGGTTAAGTTTAACTGAGCTATTAAGAATAGCTACCCGTACTTTTATTTGAATAGGACTACTACTTATAATTTTTGCTTCTTGGAGAATTTTCATTAACATCTGTATTAATCACTACTTGCTTTACTGAGCTTGATCTTTTCATTGATTTTTCCTTATTTAAGTTGCTATCATTTTAAAGATTTTTTTTTACCAATCTATCAAATAATGAAGAATCTTATTTCGATTTCACTAAACTTGACTCTCTTTATTTTATTTAATTTTCTTCATTTTATTTGATTGTTTCATTTTTCTATCTGATAGAGTTATCTTCTTGTTATTACTATCTACTGTTTTAAGCTAGAAGAGCATTAGATTAAATAATTCTTTCACTTAAACTTTATTAAATCTTCTCTTTAATCTTAGCATGCTCTTAAAGAGGATTCTTGTTTGGGATAGTTGATTCTTATAATAATTGTCCTTCAGTATTATGTACTTAAATTTTGATGATTTGTGTTTAGTATGGATCATGAGCAGTTGATTCACTTTGTATATTTGAAGGAGTTGTAGAATTAGAACCAGTGAAAAATCCTTTTATTTCATTTTCTTTAGAAATTAAATTATTAATTTATCTTTTAAAGTTAGCTAATTCATCTTTTTAAGCATTTGTATTATTTTAGTTTCCACTACTTTGATTAATGAAATTCTAATAAATACCAATTTGATTATTCTTTTTTGCTCTAGGGCTTAGTTTTAAATAAATATGTTTAGGACTCATTCTTTCAGTGTCTGTTTAACATTGATTATAAGATTCTTCAATAAGTTTGATTGGTTACTATTATTTCTTTTTCATTCCCTTATTATATTTTAGGTCAAGAGCCCTTTCATATTGTAACTAAAGATTATTCTTTTCATAAGGTTCCTTTTTCACTTCTTTTTTCTTGACAGAAGAAATGCTATGATTCTAGCTACTTTTAGAGTCTCTTCTAGCTTATTTCTTTTGCTAAATTAAATATTGAACTATGTAATAAAAAATTAAAATAAAATGAAATTTTACTTCAATTGTTGATTAAATTCTATCTGATATCATAGCTTGCTAATTTAAATTTTCAAAGTTTTCCTTTTATCATATATATATAATTCATGATTTTAAATGAAAAATTTATAAAGTATTTAATATACTTTGTATGTGTTTGGTCTTTCACTTAAATTTTAAAAAGAATTTTTATTGGTTAAGTCTAAACTACTTTCTCTAGATTATTCATCTATTGTTTGGATATCCTCACTTGAATCTACCATCTTCTACTTTTTGTTGTTCTGATTTAAAATTTCTTTGATTTATTCTTAGAGCTGTTTTATCAAGAGTAAAATATTATATTCTTTATTAAAACTAAATATATTTTTTTACTGTTTATGTGTGCTAAAAGAACTAATTAACTTCATTTGTATTATCTAATTTTTCCTATTTAAAATAAATTTGTAAAATAAACAAACATTAATTGAAGTTTTTATTCATACAAATTCTCTTTAGTTTTAAATATATTCTTTTTCTTCATTATCTGGTTAGCTTTAAGACATTCCTGTTGAGAGTTTCTAAGTCTATGAAGTAGAAAAGTCATTCGTAGCATGTGCTTAATTGTTTTTAACAGCCTTCCATATATTTTGCTCTGCAATATTATTTTCTTGATTTTAATAAATTTATTAAAAATTATAAGGTATATCCTCACATACGTCTTCTTGTATCTACCCTAGAGCTTATGGTTACTTTGATTTAAATACTGCTTTTATTGGCGAATCTTTCTTTTAGATTTAAGTTAAAAGACTTTTGATAGCTTCTTGTTGATTATTAACATACTAGAAGTATAAATTTTTTTATTACTATTCAAAGTAATCTTGGTTTTTATTAGCTTGAACTGAATCTATAAAAAAATTAGAGAAAAGTTTATTATCAGCTTCTTTAGCTACTTTTTGTTCAGGTAATATCTTGCTATTGTTAGATAAATTAAGGCTATTTTATTAATTTCCAAAGCTATTCGTTATTGATTAGCTATTAGAAGAGGTTTTATCTTATTTAAATTGCTAGTTTTTTACATCAAATCCATTAATTGATTAAGGCTAATAGTATTAATCTTTAGGGATCTCTTGCTTATCATATTTATCTTCAAATTGATCATAAAATTTAATAGATGGAGTATAAATCTATCCAGAATTGTTAATATGATCCCCAGTCATATTACCTTAACTAAAATGCATCATATTTTCCTTTTTATATTGCAAAGAATCTTATTAATTTAAATTATGCCAATTTTTATGACTAAAATCGTCTTCAATAAGCATCTTTTGCTATTATTCTAACTCTTTTTCTATTTAGAAAAACAAATCTTAAGAATTATTTTATTCCTGATAATCATTCATTTATTTTCTTTAAGGTATTTGCTAATTGTTATTTTAATCCTAAGCTTTCATTTTATTTTAGTAACCCATGAACTAACTTTAATCATAGTATCCTAAATCTCTTTAGTGATCATTATCTTTTTTAAGTAAAAATATTAAATGATCAGAAATAATAAATACAATAATAGTATTTAGCTAAATAGGAATATTTTGGTAATATTAAACTATTTAAAATGGAAAATTCTTACTTTCTATCATGTATGAATATCCAACAAACTTTTAATTTATCACTAATATGTTGAATTTTAGTTTTCTACTTATGGCTAACTTATTGTTATTTTTTGAGTTTTGATAATTTGGTTATAAAAGAAAGATTTATTAAATTATTCAAGCAGATAAATCAAATTTTTAAATTAATCTAAATGTTAAGAATCATTTAAATAACATACAAATGAAGTATTTGACAGTTTAGAAATCTGTAAAAATTATTTACAAAAATATCGTTAATACTAACCAGAAATTAAAAAAATGTATTAAATACAATTTATAAAAGTCTGTAATTTAAATATACAAAAATAATATTTATTTTTTTAAAAGAATTAATATGTTGATCTAAAACTTTACTCACACTTTAGCAACTTATCATTCATAAGAAATTTTAAAATAATCTATATTGAGATAAATTATGTGAATTAAGATTTATTTAATCTATCTAACAAATTTTTGCATTAAGCATGAACATTTGAATTTCTATTTTATGATATGTAACCATCTTCTTTAAATAAATAATAATTTAAATCTATTTTAATTTATAATTTTAATCTTAAAAAATTATATTTGGTTTAAAATAAAATAGATCACGAAATTAACATTTTTACTCAATTTTAACAAAGAATTACAAATATTTGTCTCCTTTAAACTTATAATTAGATAATTTTTGATGATATTAGCTTTTTATTTTTTTAAGCTTATTAGGAATAACATACATATTTAATTTTTTCAAATCACAAAATTCGATCAAATATTTTTTGCAAAAAAATAATTAAAATATGTTTGAAAAGGGTTTTGTAATTCTCAAAAGTTTAACAAGATCCAGAAATAGAAAATATTCTTAAGAAGTTAAAAATATTTATATTTTAATTTTTTAAGTTCAGGACCAACGCATATTTTATTGGTCTCAAATGATATACTGTAGACAGCTATTTCTTTGCTTTAGAGAGTTTACTATTCCTTTTTCTATATTCCATATTTCTAAACTAGAATTTTGATATCCAATAGCTAAATGTTTAAAATCCATAGTAGCACTTATTGAATTATTATTTATATTGTAAGGAGCATGACTGCTAAGTTTGACATTTTCTACTTTAGAAAATGAATCATTTTTAATATCCCAAACTTTAACACTGTAATCTTCATTTTAACTGACTAATTAAGTATTATTACTGGAAAATAAAACATTTAAAGGAGATCCATAAGCAAGAGTTTCTTCAAATTTAATTTAAAAAGTTAATTTATCAATTCCCCATACAATAATCTTTTTATTTGAGAATGCAACAGTTAAAAACTTCTTATTATTTGAAAATGCAAATGAATTAATATGAGTAAATTTTTTATCTTCTGTAACACAAGTTAAGTTTGTTATCAATTAGTACTAATTTCTTTCTTTTTTCCAAATTGAAAGTTATCCATTACCAAATGATGCAGCAAGATAAACTGAATCAGTTGAGAATTTAATAATTTCAGCAAAATCAATACAATTTAGTTCTTGGAAACAAACTATTTCTTTCTTACTATAATTCCATAGTTTTATACTGTCTTAAAAACAAGTGGTAATTAATTGCAAATTTGGAGAAAATCTCACTTGATTGATTTTTTTATCAATCTGCAAGTTGTGTAAAACTGTAAAATTTTATGAAACATCCAAAAATATTATTTCATTTTTGTAAGGATCTAGAGGGACTATGACTAAAGTATCTTCACTCTAATTCATATGTATTTATCTTGTGTTGTAAAATGTCTAAATTAACTAATACCCTTTGTTGGTATTCCAGAGTTTTGAAACATAATCTCTAGATGTTGTCAAAAGAAATGCCGAAGATCCCAAAGAGTATTCGATTGAAACTATTTCACTTACATGTCCTATATATTAAGGATTAAATTTTTACCTCTTGACTACTTAAGAAAAGTCAAATATCCTAATTCTTTTTTCTTAGTCTACCAGGCAAATCTAGTCATGAGTATTTTAAAGATACGAAATATGGATAGGTGATACGATTTCATCTTAAATAAAATCTATTAATAGCAATTGATTTTATTCTAATCTCCATATTTCAACATGTTTTTAAGATGCAATAGCAACAAAGTTAGAGTCATGTGAAAAAGTTGAAATGATATATTAATTATTTGAGTTCTCTGCAGGAGAAAAGCTATCTTCTTAATTAAAATATTATTTTTATAAGACTTCAAGATTATTGAATATGTTAAATGATCTGAGCTCACCTTTACTTGTAACAATTCTGAATATGTTATTATCTGGTGCTAAGCTTGTACCAATAATTTTGTTATTAGATTTTCCTAACTTAATGGAAGCTACCTCATGGTATTGTTAAGACACATCCCATAAATAACATACCTTTGAATCATCAATTGCATAAAGATATTTATTATTTTTTGAAAACTGCATAAAATTAATATTTGTGTTATTAGATTATTAATTATCTAATCTTATTTCAAATATTTTTTCTTTAGTTTCTAATCTGAAGATACTTATTGAATTGATCTCAGAGTCAGCTAGAGCTAATAACTGAGTATCTGGTGAGAAGCAAACACACTTAATATTTTTACTTTGAATCAATAAAAATAAACTTTCTTTATTTATTCCAGAAATATTTTTTCCATCATCGACTAAAAATATTTAGCAAAACGAATCAACTTTTCCTTTTTTTGATAATACAACAGCAAAAAGCTTATTATCAGGAGAAAAAGACAGCTATTATATCTCTTACTGAGCTATATCTTCCATAATCATATAAGGTATAACTTACATTTAATCAAGCTATGATGTTGATTGATTGATATTCCAGTTAATACATATTTAATCTTTACTGTATGAAACAATACTGTTTTTTGATATAGTAATAGTATGAATGCTTTTTTCATGACCTCTTATTTTTTGTTCTTTTAGTATAAATTTATTATCTCTTATGCTATATGTAATTAAATTCTAACTTTAATTACTTCCTATGCACATTAATACGTTACCAGCATCTTCTAAAGTTGAATCAATAGTAATATTTTGCTAATAAAAAAAAGATATTGATGATATGCAACTACCATCCTAAACAACTTGGACACAATCAACTTATGATATTTTACTATTGTTACTTATTAACCATAAAATTAATTTTCCACTTTTTTAATATGAAGTGACCATATTCCTACAGCTAGGAGTGAATTAAACAATTTATAGAAACCTATTTTCTTTTTCTTGTGAAATTTTAATAGGATAAAATGAATTTTAGCTAGTTTATTCTAAAATAGTTAAATATTTTTCTTCCTATTTACCTCCTACTGCTAAATATTGTGAATTACTTGAAAATACTAAGTGAGAAATTGGTGATTTACAATGAATTTTTATTTTTTAAACTAAAGCAAATGAATTAGATTAAGATTAATTATAAATTCTCACATAGCTATCAGTAGAACCTAAGGCTAAAATTTTTCCATCACTAGATAATCTGACAGCTGATGTAAAATATTTAAAAGATTCAAATTTTTCTTCTAATCTTTAGACTAGAACAAACCCTTTTTGCTTATTTATCTACCAAATCTTGCAAGTAGATTCAATCAATGAAATAGTTGCAAACATGTGTTTCCTTTTGCATAATGACATTCTGATCTCTCCTTAATCGTGAGCTTATAACATGCTTAAAAGATCTAATGTATACTTATGTATACAAAGAACATTTGAATTTTAAGATACAATAACTGTATTAAAATAATCTTCAAGATCATTTATTGCTCCCTTAAAATAAATTTTAGATTTAAGCAATTATGAATCTTAGAGATAAGATTATTAAGTTTGATAATCATCATTCAAAGAAAGCTAAGAAAAGTTACAAGTAGAGTTTAATAAACTGTTATTAATCTATACTTAAGATACGTTTATCTGATATTATACTTACTCCATGCTAGAATTGACTGATTATGATGTGCCAGGTCTAATATTTGAGTTATTAAGACTTTTCTAACTATTTACAGGTCTTTGTTGAGGTGATCTACTTTTTGACCTGCTACTAATATCAGTTTTTACTTTTCTTTGATTTGGTGAATTCACTAAACTTTATTAAGATGAATACTTAGCATCTTATGAGTTATTTCTACTCCTATTGTTGCTGCTATTCATTTATAACATTCTTTTATTTTTATCAAAGCAGTAAATGTTTAGGTAACCAGTATCTGTTCCACAAACAACAAAGTTAGAATCATCATGAAAGTAGTTAATTTTATTGAAAGAAAATAAATTATGTGAGTCAAATAAAATTTAGTCTCCCCATGATATACAATTTTCAGTTCTAGCTAAAGTTGAGTTAATTAATGAATCGGAAATGTTAGCATTATTTAAATTACTTCCTGTAAAGTTAATTTATTTCCCTTTGTAATCGAATAAGTAAGCACAAGAAAAACTACAAAATGAAAAATCTATTCCAGAGAGATTGTATTTTAATTAGCAAAGAACTGAAAGCAGATTAGATGAACCTACATCTAATTAATGTTTAAGCTTCATTTTCATGATATCTCTGTCTCTTGTTCTCTAAATGTATTCTATAAACTTATTATTTTTAGGCATGTCAAGCTATTCATAATTTTAATCTTTATGAATGCTCTAATGTAACTATTCTTCTTTTATAATTTCTTCACTGATAAGCTTGCAGAGTTAATTTAAAATACCGAATCCTAATTAGTCTTTTTCAAACTAAGAGTGAGGAGTTACTATATATATTGAGTTAATAGCAAAATTATTGAGGGTTATTAATGGTAGATTTCGAATCGATAGATTTGATTAATTTTTAAAATCTCTAATCATAGCTCGAGCTACAAAATGTTCCAAAATTTAGGTGTGCTTAAAATCAAAAGTAAATACTTGTTCATAATCCGAACACCATAATTTTTTGATAGATTGTTGCTTTATTTCTAATAAAGAAGATGTTTCAAAATATTTTTTAATCATACTGCAGAGCTCATATTCCTCAACTCTAAATTTTCTTTCATTTTCATTTTCGTTCTACTCTTTTTATGATTTAGAATTTTCTTTGATCTTTTTAATAATAAATTCTTTTAAATCTTCTATCAAATCTATAGGAATTTCATGAAAGGAATAATTTTATAAAAGATCTTCTCTTTCATTTCTTTTTTTGTTAAATAAATATAACGATGCATTCTCAAAATAGTAAAAGTATTGCTCTATCATCAATGATAGGAGCTTTTCTTTTTCAATATTATTTTAAATAATACCTAATTTTTAGAAAAGTGCTTGATGACCAAATAGGATTTATCTTTCAAATGTGAGATAAATAAACTTTTCTTAAAGCTAAAAAGAATTTTAAATTTAGGAAAGTTTTTCAATTTAGCTATTTTCTTTTTAAGAGCATTCTTAACCTATCATACGAGTGTAAAAATATAAATTTATAGGAACTTGAATAAGCTGGTAAATTTCTCTTTATTTTTTAAATAATTATTCAGCTGTTTAATAAAGTTTAAAACTTTATTTCACATCGTAATTCAAATAAAAATATTTTTAGAAATATTTAAGAATCTAAGTTTCATTAAATTATTACAAAAACAAAACAAAATATTCTTGCTATCTCTGTTAATTATTTTCTATTTAAATTTCAATATTATCTTAAGATATTTTGAATAACTAGTTTTTATTATAAATTGAATGATAATCACTGTCTCTACAGGCTATAACTATCTTTGTATTTTTCCAGCTACCTAAATTTAAATCCTACCATATATTACTAAAGAAACCATCAGGATCTTTGAAACCATCAATTAGAATGATTTTTTAATAATCACACTCTTTCAGTGAATCAACTGACAAATTTGTGGATGAAAGAAAGTAAGCACAATCTTCTATTGTTTTTTCCAAAGAGTAAGATTTATTTTGTAAATTTTCAAATGAGAGCATTATTGGAATAGTTAAATTAGTTGAATTTTATTCACTCTGTATAAAAGAAAATTCTATCTTTTTTAATAAAATTGATTTACCAAGCCCTTCTTCGCCTACCACAATAAACATTTTTTCAAAATTTTAACTTACATTTTGCTATTAAGAACTTATTTTATTTTTGATAAACATAAAAATATCATTATTACCTTTAACTTCGTTTACTGTTATTGTATCAAAATCATTAATTTCTTCTAAATTAAATAATTTAAATTCTTACTCAATATAATATTCTACTGTTTCAATTAGATGATCATCTTTTTCCACTAATCCTTTCTCTCTTTTTCTCTTTATGCTTTCTCTCCAACTTTCTATCAATTTGTTTTGCAAAAAGAGAGTAAAATTTTCCTGCTTGAGATTTTTATAAGATTCAATTTGATTCAATTATTGTATAGTCATTTATGAAACCTTTCTTTTTTGAGATTTTTATAATTCTTAATTAGCCAGCTATTTAATCTCTTATTATCTTTAATTTAAACTAATTATTTCATTTGATAAATTTACTTAGCTTTCTTTAGATTTTTCTTAAAATATTTTTTTTGCTGAAGGGTTGCTGTATAATAACGCATTTATAAATGGAGATTTTTCTAAAAACAACAAAATGTAAAGTTAATCACAAATTTTATCATAAATCAAAAGAGAGGTTTTTTTCTGTTCTTCAAATAGTTCTACAAGTAAAAGAAGTATCTTAGTACTAAAATATCTAATTATTTTAGAGTAATTTAAATAAGACCTTACATCAACTCCTATTTTTTCTGCAAAAGAGCAAGTCTTTGTAAATTTTAAAATGCCATATTTTGAATCTTCTAAAAAAGGAATTAAATGTTTTGATTGATCTATTTAATATTTTTTACCATTATCAAAAACTAAATTTTTAATCATTTCTATCAATGCATGAATCTGTTAAAGAGCATAACAAACAAGCTCATCAGAGCTTTCCACTATGATTTTACTCTGAAAAACTTTATGATAGCAAAATATGTGAGTATCAAGAATTAGATGAGGTTATTGTTACATAGTTTAATCTTTTCTCCTCTATTTTATCAAACTAAGCAAGATTTCTTCTTTGAATCCAAATATACTAGTTAAGATATTTTTTTAATTTAACGGAATTAAATCACTTTATGTTTATGCCATGATTTTCAATAACTGCTCTGAATCCTCAAAAAAAACAATGCCAAATAATCCCTTTTGAAAATTAGGAATGTAACTTTGTAATAAAATACTGTCTTATTTATTTTTTTGCAAAATAATTATCTTTTTTAATAAATCAAAGTAGTATAAAATGTGCAAAAATGGCTCAGTTTAGCAAAGACCTTTTATTTTAACGATTAAGCTTTTTACTATTTTGATCATTTATTAATGATCAATTACGTCTTTCTCATTATCTTCATGGATTAATTCTTATTGAAAAGCTAAGTAAAGGCTGATAAATTTTTGTATAATATCTATAATTTGATTTTAAGTTTGATACAGTAATGTTTTTAAATTTTTTATTTTGACAAGAGTCTTTAATATCTGTTAAATTTCTAATAATTATTAAAAGTAAGATTCTTTTGAAAGTCCTGATTCCCCATCAAGAATATCATAAATTTTTTGTGTAATAGTCAAATCATCTTAATTTTATTAATCATTATTTAACAAATTCACAGTTTTACTTTGAAAATTTTCTTAAAGTATTTTTTACTCTTTAGGTCCATAAGCTGGATTAGACTATCCGCATCCTCCACCTAAAAGCTTCTAAATTTTTTCAGTACTATATTACTCTAGGTTTAATTTTTTAATTATCTTTTAATTAATGCTCATATTAGATAAATTTAAGTTAGTTACTAAACATTTTTGAATATAATTCTTCTAAAATTATGTGAGTTAAACAGGAAAAACATCTTAGTTACAATTCAGTTATACTAAAATATCATTATTTTTTTATCCATAAAACCCACAAGTAATTGAAAGACTCTTTTGGTTATTAATTTTAATAATCAATTATTTTTAGTTTTTATTTATTTAGGAACTATTTTAAATGTCCATCTTATCTTTTTTAGTCTTCTATCTTTTAATCAATTTCTTATCAGATATTATTTGAATATTTCTTTGATTGATTTCTTTTTATAAAAACATATCCTAAATTTCTTCTGATATCTTTTATGATAATAAATTTTAACCACAATCTCATATATTAATCAAATGAAGTAATTAGCAATTACATTATTACATTTATACATTGACAATGAATTGAAATATTTGAAAATAAAAATTGAAAAACAACTTCACAACTGCAAATTTGAACATTTCAGTTAGCAAATGAGAAATTTAAATAAAAAAAACAATTGAAAAATGAATGCTTAATTTGACAGCCATTGTTTTTTAACTAACAATAAAAAATACACATAATTAATATAAATATAAATAACTAAGTTTAAATAATAAGCAACTTTATTTCATTGATTTTAATTTACTAGAAAATATTAAAAGGTTTTGTTCATTCATTTTACTTTCTTTAAAATTTCTAAATAGATTAAATTAAGTATGTATGTAGCAAGTATCTATTCAACTAATTCAAGCTGCTTTAAAGTCTTTCTTTATTTGTGTTTTTTGTTTATTTTTTTGTTTGTTTGTTTGCGCATATATATGTGTATCCAGGTAGTTAGGTATTACCTATTTAGAATATAAATGATAATTGAACTATTGCTATTTTCTATAAGTTTATAAGAAACGATTTGTAATTATAATTATTTTATTCAATTTTGAGATCTGATGTACATCAAAAGATTTGATCTTCTTCATCAATATGAATATATTTCTATTTATTAAAAGTAAAATGTTAATAAAATTTAATATTTTTTGAAAGACTTATTAAGATTACTTCATCAAGATTTGTCTTTTAATTGGTATTAGATTCTTCCTTTTAATCTACCTTTTATTCTTCCTATTATTCAACTTCTTCATCTTCTTGCTTTTTTTCTTCTATTTTTTCTTATTCTTCCATAAGACGTCTTTGTTCTTGATTATTTTTTTCTTATTCAGCTTCTTCTTCTCCTTATTATTCTTCTTCAACTTCTTCTCTGTTATCCATAACAGCTTCATCAGCAGCATCAGCGTCATCCTAGAAAAGAGTAGGATCGAAAACAAAAAGAGCTCTACCAGTGAGACCAGCAAGCTTCTTTTAACCTTTATTTTTCTTAGCTAATTCTTCCTTCTTTTTCTCTTCATCTAAGGCTTTCTTTTCAGCTCTTTTCTTTTTCCATTCTAAAAATCTTTCAAGGGTAACAGGAGTACCATTGGAACGTTAAAATCCATCTCTTTGTTCATCAATAAGATCTTCAACTTTAGATTTAACTTCTTCATCTTTTTTCATATCTTTCTTTAACATATAACCAGGAGGTAAACAATGTCTATAATGGCAATCGTAACCACCGTTAGGACACATCCATTTCCAACCATATTTTCCTTTTTCAACAGCATCCAAGAAATATCTATTAATTTAATAAGCAATCAATTTAAACAGTTTAATTTTATTTAAAGAAAAGAAAGAATTTATAATATATTATAATATACTTGCAGACAATTTCGGTAGCACATTATTTTTTATAAGAGCCTTCTTTTTGCTTGATAATTTCATTAAGCTTTTCAGAATCAAGTTCTCCTTCTTCTTCTTCATCAAATTAGGCACGTTGATCAGTATAAACATCAATTTTTTAATTGTCTTTAGGTAAATCGTGAGATAATTTACACTTTTTACCCTTATTACATAAACCTTGCTTAAAGAATTGGCAAATCTTAATTGTTTCTTCAGTACCATCTTCTCCTTTTTTGGAAATAACCTTGACTGCATCAACAGTTTTAAAAATAGAAGCCATCAAAGCCTTTCTTTCTTCTTCAGCTTTTTAAGCCTTTCTTTTTTCGAATTCTTCTGCCATAAGTTTTTCTTAAGTACCCTATAATTATTAGATAATAATTTTAGAAAAAAGCCACAACTAAGCAACTATAAAATGATTACTTTGCCTTAGTTAACAACTTGATTTGTGACACTCTTGACAAATCTAATAATTTGAAAATAATAATTTGGCATTTTTAGAAATCAAAAAAGGTAATTGTAATAGATAGATAAATCAAAATTTAGAAAAATACAGAGATTGAAATAAAATATTTTTTATTTTGAATGAATTCATTTTTAAATATGCTTTATCTTAAAAGATTCTCAAATATAGAAAACTATCTTTGAATGATTTATGAATAAATTAATAAAATAAATATGCTAGCTTACTGCTAAACGACTTTAGATTTATTCTTATTTTTAAGACCAAAGGTCTTGTCTTCAATGATCTTGGTTTGCTTCTTTTATTCGGTCTTTTTGCTAGGTCCTTCTTTCTTGGGTGGCATTTTAAAAATCTAAGTTATGATTATTATTTGGTTTTCTTTGCTATTCTGTGTTAAGAATTTTATATCTATTTGATATTTTTAATAATTTCTTTTCTTCCTTTCTTTTTTTTGGTCTTTGGATTAATAGAAACATTAAATGAAAAATAGTAAGTAAAAGTAAGACGCTAAAAATCTTATTTGCTTTTTTAAAAGATTTATAATTGATATGAATTTAAATGTTTAGAATGAATTTAGTAGAATGCACCTATCTTATACTAATGAAATTTAATTATAATTTCTTTCTTCTAGAAATAATTCTTTTTTTATTGTAGATTTTCATTCATTCAGCTATCATTATCTTCACAATTTTTATTTTTTCAATCAATTTATTTTTTATTTACTACCTAACTCCGCCAGTTTTTATCATTAATATTCCAATTAGATTTTCAAAATATAATATATTAAATAAAATCCCTTCTAAAAAAAATGATTTTACTAAAGCGATCATTCAGCAATTTAAAAGTATAAAACCCTAAACAATTTTTATCTCACAATTATTTTACCTATATGAGCTAATATACATTTTCAACTTCTGATAATTCTTAGAATACCTAATAATAGTAATAATATGATTAATTTGGTAGAAAATTTCCTCCACTCAAAGGAAAATATTTAGTACCTTCTATCACAACAGATGCCATTGTTTTAAGAAAAAAATAAAATTACAAACATAGATATGAAGTGCTTATGATAACAAGAAAAGGAGAACCTTTTAAGGGATATTTAGCTTTCCCAGGAGGATTTTTAGATTATAATGAAGAACCGTCTAAAGGATGCTTAAGAGAATTAAAAGAAGAAACTGGTTTAGACGGAACAAGCTGTGAGCTTATTACAGTCAAGGGTGAACCCCAAAGAGATCCTAGAGAACATATTGTTACAATTTTTTATAAAGTAGAAGTTAGTTAAGATCAAAATCCAGTAGCAAATGATGATGCTGCTGATGCAAAATTTTATCCAATAGAAGACCTTATAAAACCTAAATACTAAATAGCATTTGATCATCTTGAGGTTATCAAAATGGTTTATGAAAAAGTAAGAAAATATGAAAGAAGTAAATCTTGAAAACACCTACTAAAAATCCTTAAAATATTTTTTTAAAATAAAATAAATTTTAATAAATATAAAAATGTTAAATTCATTTTATGAAATTAATCAATGTTGTGTTTATATAGCAATATAGTCTTTATAGAGCAGATTTCTTTAATATTTATAAACTGAAATAATGATTTGAATTTGATTATTATTAACTAATATTGACTGATAACTATTCAAAATTTTAGTTGAAGGTTTTTTAAAAATATCTTTATAATCAATCAATTAAAAATAAATCAATTGCTTGATAATTAACTTTTCACCTGTTAGCCAATTAGCGGAAAATGAGTAAATTCTAATAAATTAATTTTTATTTCAATAAGAATACTTAATAGGTTAAACTAACTAACTAACTTACATTTTAAATTTAAGGAAACAGCAAAAATTATTCAGAGTCATCAATTAGAAGAGATACTCCCAGTTTTTAATCAGAAGAGTACCCTAAGCTTGTAATATTAAAAATTGAATTTACTGATGAGAACTTCAGGATTTTATGTTAAATAGGTATAATTCTAAGGAGAAATTAGAAATATAAAGGAGAAAAGCCCTTCATAGAGCAGGGGTAGAAAATAAGCAAAGCTAGCAGATTTATGCTCAGAAGATAAGCAAAAAATAGGATAAATCCTACAGAAATTAACTTAGGAATCAGAAGAAAAGAAGATTTTATATGAATAACTTGTGCAAACTTAATAAATTTATGAAGAAAAGATTGATAAAATTAGATAGAGCTCACAGGATATATATCACGATACTCGAAATTTAAGAAAAGAATATAATGAATAAATAAAATAATTAGAAGAATCAACTAATTTAGTAAAATCATTTACATTTTATTTTAATATGAATTTATTTAAATTTGAATTGGAAATTTAATTCAAACAAAAAAACATTTAAAAAATATATTTAAAAAACAGCTCAAAAGTAGAAGCCTGAAGATGAGCAGAAATTTTACTAAACAAGATGATAAAAAGTAAGAGAGTGATTAAATAAAAAAAACTATAGAACTAATTCATTAAATTAAATCACATAACCCTGAACAAAATTAGATACAATCATAATTTCTTAGGGAAAATGATGAATTACTTTTACAATCTTAACCTAATTCTTTATATAAATAAATGCTTACTGAAGAAAGTGAGTATAAAGGAAACGATATTCTTAAACTTTCAGATATTAAATCTAGTGGCAAATTTCAAGAAGGATAGTTATTAAAATACTCTTCAAATTTTAATACGTAACGTAATCATCGTCCTTCTAATTTTTAAGATGAAAAAGGATTTTACACAGCAAGTAGATAAAAAAATAATTCAGTCCATATGTAAACAAGCAGTGAACATATTGTAAATAAAATGAATGATCTTCTAAACTAGAATTAAGAGACTATAAATACAGGTAGATAAAGAAATTAATCTGCACATTAAAATTCTATGTATAATCACTCTCACTATTTACAATAATCAAACTCAGAAAATGGCTTAAAAGAGTCAAAAATTTCAATAAAAAAAAAGGAAATCAATATGCTTAAAGAAGAAATCGATTATTTGGCTCAAAGTTTAAAAGTAAAGTGATTTTTGTTTTTGTAAATTTTAAATATTATTAAAAATTAAAAAAGGGGATGGGTAAGAGATCAAGAAGAATATAAAATAAAGAAGGAGACACTCCTCATAAAAATAAATAGAATACTTAAGAAGATTCAAAATTTGTTTCACCTAATTTTAAACCTTTGATTAATAATTAAAAGAGCGATTTTGATAAAGAGAGTGAAGTTTAAAGTGGATAATAGTTTACTCAAAATAAGCTGATCACTGTTTAGAGTGCAGATTAAGAATAGGAAACGTTTTATTTTGAGAAAAAAGAAGAGAAAAAGAATATTTAAGATGATTTTAAGTTTAATAAAATAAATAATATTCTATTTTAAGAGAGTTAAAAAAATGAAAAAAAGCAGAATTATAATCATAATAGATAGTAACCAAGTAAATTATCTAGTTAGAAATAAGATAATGTCATAGAAGAGGCTAAATATGATATTTTAAAATCAAGAAAATTGTTAGATTAAATGAAATAAAGTTAACTTTAATCAGAAGAGTATGACTATGATTAGTTTGATGTTGAAGATAGCGAATTAAAATTAAGTAATCTTAGATTAAATAATAGCTTTTAGAGTACATATAGAAATCCTATCATAACTTGCACCAGTTCATAGCAAAAAGATAGTGAAAAAGTATTTCCTAAAACTACTAGTCATACATAGCACTCCATTCCAAAATAAAATATAGATACTGTAAAAAATATTGTTGACTACCTTTCACCTTAGGAAATGATTAGGCTTAAATAATAAATTGATATGAAATTATCGACTGTTACTGGATCTGATTAACAAGGAAAAGAATCTTAAAGTTATTAGCAAAAAAATTCAAATGAAACAAGAAAAAAATCTACTAGCCCATTTAGTAGCAAAATAAAATAATTTATGTAAATAAAAGAAAGAATCATAGGAGAAAATAAAAGTTTAAAGCAAACAAATTAGGAAGAATAGCAGCAAGTTAACCAAAATAAAAATTCATAAAAAGAGCAAAATAAAGACAGTTAAAATGTCAAGAAGTAGCTTTATGATGAATTTAAATCTGTCTAATCAGATGAGAAAAAGTAGCTTTTAGAAGTATAAAAAGTCTATCAAAATCAGTAGGAAAAACCTGTTAAATTTAATAATCATTTCTAAGAAAATCCTCACTTTTTTAATGACAGTTACACTCACAGGTAAAATCAAATAAATTCTTATGAAAACAGTATTCAAATGAGAAGTTAGCATTTTTAGTAAAATTCTAAATTGGTAGAAAGCTAATCAATTAATTTAACATAGAACTAAAATAATTCAAGACTAGAAGGAGCTGCATATCCATAATATACTTAAAAAAATAAATATTCAAAGAATCATTCTTTACAGTATTTAGGGCAGAGTGATAGAAATGATAATTTTTTAGAACAAAAAGATGAAAATTCTAAAAATTAATAGATTTTAAAGAAGATTCAATCTAATTCATAGTCTTTACAAGCTAATAATAATTATATAAACTATGAAAATGAAACTAAAAATTGTTTTGATACATTTTGTATGAATGAATCCTTTAACAATAAGTCTTTCTAAAATAATTATTAGTAAGGAGATGATATTTTAGAACATTACCACTTGCAATAAAAGTAGAATTAGTAATAAAAAATGTACTAGTCCAGTTCTAACCACACACATTTAGTGGCTAATAATGGATATACTATTCAGATACTTGGAAATCCTTCATTGATAGATGATTCAAATCAAAACACAATTAGGAATTAATTTACTTAAGTAAACAATAATAATGAATTTAAAAAATATAGCTCTCATTAAATGTAAAATGAGCAAACCTTACCTAAAAGCTATTAAAAGGAATAAAGTTAGAGAGATTTTTAAAGTATGAATATGAAAGAAAACCAATAAAGCTTTAGTAATATTTAGTAACAGTAGTTTTAATAATAATATTAGCCTGTTGGTAAAAAAGTAAAATGTGATGAATATGAATATGAAATCTTAAATTTGCTTAATAACTAAGATAGCAATTAAAAATAGAAAGAAGAATTAATAATAAGTGAAACTAAGACCTTCAAAAAGCCAAAGTCACTTGAAAGATAAGCCCTCCATAACTAATTTATGCAAAATTTTTTATTAAGCAATGATTCTAAGATAGAGACAAAAGAATTGCTTTAGAGATATAATTAGCTTGTTGGGCAGATAAGTGAGAAGCTAAAGGTGAAAGAAATAGAAAAAAAATAGCAATATCTTAAAAGTAAAAAAGTGATTTAAAGTAAAAATGTTTTCAAAATATGATTGAAATAAAAATTTAAAATAGCTTATGTAAAAATATTTGATTAAAAAGAGCTTTTATTTGTACTAATTTAATTATAAAAATTTCAAATTAAATAAGGAAAAATATTTCAGATTTTTATGCTGTAAGAAATTCAAAAAAAAAATTTTTTATTAGGTTGTTCACTTTATATTTTTGAATTTGAGTTATGCTGTTTGAGGAGTTTACTAAAAAATAATTAGGGAAATAATTAATATCTGGTTAAATAAAACACTATTTTAAATCTAATATTTTCTTAACTTTTTGATTCTAATCATTTGTGTGGTTAAGAGCGAATAATTTACAATACACACTTAGATGAGATGATGGAATAAATCGTCAATATTATTAAAAAGTATCATTTTTTAGAAATACGAAGGCTCCTTACCCTAAATAGATTAAATAAATGTAAAGTAAAACTCAAAATTTAAATTAAGTAATTGATAATCTTCATTATCATTAATAAATCTTAGATTCCTAAAATTTAATCCCTTCAATTTTTTCTATTAATTATCAACTTTTGTTGTTCTTACTTTCAATATTTTTAATTAAGCACTGGTCCGTTAACTCCAAAAATGAATTTTTTTACTTATTTTTAAGTTCTTTGGAAAATATTTTTTAAATAAAACAAATTAAAAACATAATATTTTTGATAAATTCTTTTCTTTAATTTTTATTGATTGCTTGCTTATGTGTTACTTACTGTATGAAATTAAAGTCTAATCTCGTTTATTTTATTATTTTTCTCGGTTGAGAGACTAAAAAAATTAAGCTAGAATTTTGAATATGGTATTTGAAATTATTGGTAGGAGTGAAATAACAAAAATGATCTGATGGAGTGTTTTTAATTTATGTTAAAAAAAAGATATGTCTATTAAACATTAGAAAATTCTAAGAAAAATTGAAAGTAAAATTTAAATACCCTTCATATACAAATAAGAAATAAAAAATCCACTTTAGTGATCAATTAGAGTATTAGTAGAGATTGTTAAAGCTAAATAGCTAAAACTTATAAACAATAAAGGTAATTGAGTTAAAATATCCAAGAAAAAAGCCAGAAAAAAGAATTTAGAAATAAAACATTATATTAAATTGTTGAGATTGTAAAATGTTAGGAATTAAAGAAAAGATTCAAGAATCTAAGAAAGATGGAGATGTAATTACATGCAATAATATCAGAATATATGTCTCAAAGTAAAAGCCGAATTAATTTGATGGTCTATTGTATGCCTTGATGAAAGCATTTGAAAATCTTAAAATCGAATTTGAATTGATTGTGATTGATTCACATGATGCATTTGGTTATTAATTGCCTATTTTGCGCTTTGAAAACAGGATTATTTAGAGATAATCATTTTTAGATACTATAAGAGTGATTTATTTACATAGTGATGATGATAATTAACTAGAAGAAAAGAATAGTAGAGTTTCAAATTTCATAGATATATGCTAAAAATTAGATCAAATTTCTACATATTTTTAATTTTTTGATGATGAAACTGACTATTCATACCGCGATGCTTATAAATGGTTTATCCACCCAATAAAAAAAATAGCTTATCGTTGGAAGATGAGAGTTTTTTCCCACTTTTTTGAAGAAAAGGGATTATTAAATAAATCGAACGTTCTAAATGATACAATAATAATTTTAAACAAATTGATTTAAATTTTTGAGTAGAACAAATGTAAAACACTTAGTTAGGGCTCCTACAGTGCAAGAAGTACCTGCGGCTTGGATATTTGTGACATTTTAATTGCTGGTATTTTCTCTTAAATAAAACTCAATCTCTCATTGAAATGTGATTTGGCCAAGCTGATAGAATAAGAAAAATTCATGAAATTAAGAGACTTTTGTGGAGCTTTCTTTGAAAATAATTAACCTAAAATATTAAATTAACTTTAAGTAAAAGAGGATGACAAAAAATCCAAATACATCCTAACATAAGTGGGATGTTTTAAATTTTAAGTGGAGAATGATCAATAAAATGTCAGTGTATGCTTATTCTATGAAACAAACACTCATCGTGAAGTCTAGGAGGCTAGGGAATTGGCAAATGAATAGCCCCTTAGTACAAAGAAGATAAAAAAGATGATGATCAATAATATTAGCCTCAACTCTATATCACTTTTGTTAATGTTCGTAATTTTATTAAAATATGCACCCAGATAAGCTTAGTAAATGACCACATAATGAGGAGGATTATAATATAATTTCCCAGTTGATAAATTTATTATTTAGAAAAAGCTAAGTATATTCAACTAGATTTACATGTAAAAAAAAAATAATGAACAAGACTGATTATCTAGTCGATTGATTACAGATGATAAAATCAATATGCTTGCTTGTTTATTTGTATGTGTGTATGATAAGAAGATATTATAACAAACATCATTTAATAGATTAATATTTAAATACTTACATAGTCTGTTTTGTAAAATATCTAATTATTTTTTTACTTAATTATTAGCCACAAAAAAAGCTTGCATGTAGATAGATTAGGTAGAAAGAAAGTGATCAAAGTATGTAAGAACTGTATTAGTTTTTTTTACTCTTTGTTTTTTTATCTAAGATGACAGAAAAGAGTTAAGTAATCAAGTATTGAGGTTTTATATTATGTGCATGCATTTTTTACATATAAACATTTAAATCCTCATCTTTGATTCATTGGTTCAAATAGTTATTAGATAATGTAAAATTCAAGTCACTTGACTTTTTTGATAAGAAAAATTTTACTTACTATATTTAGCTAATAAATAGATCGTTTGAATATTTCTGATAACAAAATATAGAAAACACTAATATTATTAAAAAGAAAAAAAAAACTATGTAATCAAATTAATTGATCTCTCTATTATCAGACTCAAAGCCTTAGGGTAATCAATAATGTTTATCAATAAATAATGATTGAAATAAGATGATTATTTAATAATAAGCTAACAATCTTAGTTGATTAGCTACTCTTCTAATCTAATTTTTTTTAAAAAAATATATAAATAGTTAAATTCTTCTATTATTCATTTTATGTATTTTTTAACTCAATGAAATTTCCCCACCTTTATTAAATTTCTTTATTTTTTCAATTGATGATAAATTTTATTTTTTAGAGAAAGAATAAAATGAAATAGATTTGTTTATTTTCTTAAAGTTTTATTGGTAATAAATAACATGTTATTTAAAAAAACTTTCAATTTTCAATCTCTGATAGGACATAAATGGTTATCGTCTCTTTCTTAAGCTTTTTGTATCAATCAAATCAATAAAGCAAGGGATTTATGAGAGTAATTCAAAAAAACAAAATCAAATTCAAAAATTAATAAAATTTGAAATATTTTTTTACTTCGATTATTATGATTAATTATGAAAGAATTACAAATTACAGTTGAAGCAACATAAGCAATTTTTAACATTTATCTTTCATATTTTTTCATCATGACAATTATGTAGCTAGGCTAATTTTCTTCACCAACTAATAATAGATTTTCTAAATTTAACCTCAACTATCTCAATGTCTAAAGCAAAAATTTAAAGCAAACAAAATCATCTCCAAAATTAATATGTTACAATCTCCAATTTAACACAAAAATAGCAATTTTCAACAAATTCCCCTAGTTTTTTTTTTTTTCTCAAGGTATTAAACCAAATAATCTATTGATATCAAAAAAGATACAATAAAATTTTGAAATGAATTAATTACAAATTTTGTATATTGAATACTTTCAACTGATTTTCTTTTCCTTTTTTAGTGATATTGAAAAATTATAAATATTTTTTTTTAAACTGGATGTTTTAAGAATGGTATGATGGGTTTGCTGATTACATGATTACATCACAATAAAATATTTTACTTGACGTTATGAGGATAATTTTTAGTGAAGAATAATCAGAATTTACATGGTAATTAAAACTGTCTTTATCAACTCAAAAAGAAAGGGCTTAGAAAATAGCTTAATCATCTATCTACAAAGTTAATTTAATGAAATTAGTTTTTAAGGATAATTTGAAACATAATTTTTTTTTCTTTCTTAAATCTGACTGAGATTCTTAAATCTTTTGTAATATAGTAGAATAATTAGATTAAAAGTAATGAAAAATATTAGTGATTGAAAAGTATTTCTTTATAGTCACCTTATTTATTCGAATTAAATTAGTATTTGAAAATTAAAGTTTCGTATTTGCTTTTTCCTACCCGTCTAATTTTATAAGAAAGAAAAAGACAATAAACACTATCACTTTATTGTCAACGCTGGTATATTTACTTTCTTAAATACTTTAATAATAGACTAAAATCTTGAAACTCTTTTGTTGAAATTATTGATATCATGCATCAAACAATACTTCTGAGATAAAAATTCATGATTTTTTTTATTGTTGTTGCCAACTAGCTTGGTTTTGTTTATAAATTTATCAAGCTTAAACACGAAGTTAATTAATTAGAGTTTATAAAATAGTAATAATAATTAATATTTCTTTTTAAAAGTAAAAATCATAAACCTTTACTTTAAAAACAACAAATTTTTTTTGAATTAGACATAATTAATAAATTAAATTAATAAAAAAAA
Source organism: Tetrahymena elliotti 4EA (assembly GCA_000231825.2). Classification (NCBI taxonomy): domain Eukaryota; phylum Ciliophora; class Oligohymenophorea; order Hymenostomatida; family Tetrahymenidae; genus Tetrahymena; species Tetrahymena elliotti. The sequence continues at coordinate 515,645 of JH720303.1, read as the reverse complement.
TAGACTATAATAAAAAAAAACTAACTTTTCTTAAAATGATTAATTAACAAGAGATGAGTGATTAATCTACAGGATAATTAGAATACCAAGATATGTTGTCTTAAGAAGATCCTAACATCTCTTACTTCAATAGTAACAATTATCCTTATGACTAATTCCACCTATTGGTCTAAAACCAATATAATAACTATTAGAACTAGAACTAAACCATGTGTCATACTTTAGGTTCTTTTGACATAGACTAATCTTAACAAATCTAAGCTATGTCAGACGGTAATTCTCGTAATCAAAATACAGAAATGAGCTCAAAAAATTAACATTGGACTGAGTAAGAAAAACAGCTTTACACTAAATTTCTAATGGAAAATATTGAAATAGCTACTTCTAATGATAAAAATCTGAGAAAATAATCTAAATTCTTTGTAAATATGTCCAGATATATTGGTACTAGAAATGACACATAATGTAAATCCCATCACTAAAAGTAAGTTTAGAAAGGGTACTTAGAAAAATTAAAAAAATAAATTACAACCAACAAAAATGATGAAAAATTTTTAACATAATTTTGTCAACAAAATCAATAATAAAATAATTAAGATTTAGAGTAAAACTTACCACCGTTTTACTCTTTTAATTAACCTCTAAATATTTCTTTAGAGTTTAATCAAAACATTTTTGCAGAAAATCAATTTTAACTTCATAATTCACAATTTTCAAACCCTAAAAGTAAAGAAAAAAAGAACAAACCATAATCTGAAGATTAAAATGAAAATCAATCAGAAGTAAAAAATTATACTTTCCTGTAAATGATCACACAGCTAACTAATGGATTAAAAAATTGCTAACAAAAAGCTTTCCATTATTATGATCAACTCAGATAGATCACTGAAAATCTTAATTTTCCCTACTTAAGCTAATTTTTAAATGAGGAGGAAATCTAATTGATCTGCCAGAACCTGAGTGAAATGGAATATGGCTCACCATACAATCATATGTAAGTTGAACAAGCTAATTAAGATTTTGAGTCTTAAAATTTAACTGAAACAATAAGACCATTCTAATCCTCATGTTCTAATCATGAATAAATGAGTACGTCACAAATAGCACAGAGTACTTGCTCAAACAAAAAAAAACCATTAATAAAAAAAAGAATTTCTAAAAAGAAATTTTGAAACAATTTTCATAAATTTTCCTTAGTTAAAACTATAATTACACATCAAATAAACTTTTAAAAAAATCAATCAACTTATTATATAAATAAAAACATTTTTCTGAAATTAAATCATTCATAAATCAAATCAATCAACCTACCACAACTACCACTATCAATCACTTTGTATTCATTTAAACTATCCAATTGATATAAAATAAATGATTTAGAAAGTAGTCTATTTAATCCTAAATTTAGAGTAAAAATCTGGACTAATTCTGTTATCATGTAAGAAACTGACGAATCAGAAAAAATATTAACTTTTAAGAATAAATTCTCATAAATATATTAAATGTAAACCTATATACAATATATTTATATAAATTATATAATAGTTTTCATATAAATCAGTCCATCTAAAAACTTGATAAAAATTTAACCATCATCGATTCATTCATTCATTTATCTATCTTCTAACTAAATTAGTTATTTATGTACTGTATGACAAACAAATATTTAATTATGAGATTTTAAATTTTGATATTTTTAAATATGTTGATAATCTCTGTTAATTCCCCACTTTTTTTTAATTATCTTCAGTATAATATACTGTAACGAAAATTTATAATTTATATATATAGCTAAATTGATTAATTAAGATATTCATACTCTCTTCATATCATTCTTTCTGTCTTGTTATTCGTTATTCTCCAACACCTTTCACCTTAAACAAATTTTTTCTAACCCAAAAAAATTTTTTTTCTAATAAAAGGTATTATTGAATTAAAATTGTACTCCTTTGTACTATTCTCTATTTTTGGTGCCTTAGAGATTTAGTGAAAATAAAATGATATTAGATTGATAATAATAATTGAGGTTAATACAGAAAGTATTAAAATTGAGTACTTTAAGCTATGCATAAGTAAAAAAAATTAGTGGATTTAGATGTATAAGTAGCTTTTATTAGAATTTATTAACAAACTATAGTGAGAATTTATTAGATGACGTCTTTAGCTAATATAATAGAATCTTAAAGTTGATCTTTTTAAGACAATGATGAAGTATCAAATTTAACACTACTTCTATCTCCATGTTGAAAAAAGAACAAAGATTTTGTATGTAAAATATTAAGTTATTTATGTTATTTTTCTATAAAAATGACTTAATACTCTTCTTCTTACTTCTAAAAACAGATAGCCCTCATTCCTATTTTCGATAAACAATATTTTTACATTTGTTATCTATTATCTCCACTTTAGTGGATAAAAATTTTATTATCTTTTTTCTAATAAATTTTAAATTATTTTTCTGAGCAAAAAAAGCCACTTTTCAGATAAGAGATCACCTATCTTTCTAAAGATTAATAATCACAAATTAATTGTATTATTCATCTTAAAAGTCTTAATTTTAAATTTAAAAAAATCAAAAACTCATTAATCTTCTTCGTTGCCACCCTTTCTTCTTCCTTTTTCTTTTTATTACTCTTCATATAAAAGATTATTTTCTGTCAAACTAAGTATTTTTGTTGAAATTTATTTTTTCTTTGATTACACCAATAAAACTTTAACTTGCTGATATTCTATTAATTGTACTTTCTGCTTTACAACAACATAAATGAGTAGATTTTTTTAACCTGCTTTATTATTTTATTATTCGTAAAGTATTTTAAAAGATTTTACATTAATCATATTTTAAAAAGTATAATAGCTCTAAAAAATATATAGTTATCTAAGAATTTTGAAATTCTTAATCATTAGAAATAATTGCAAGAATAGGTAAATATAAAATAAGTTCCTAAAATTAATAAATCAAATACTCTCAAATCCTTCAAATTAAAGTAGATTCATGCTACTTTAATTCATCAATTCTTGAAATGGTATATTTGAAAAATATTCCTGAAAAATAAAAGAAAAAAAACTTTACAAAAAAGTAACTTGTCTACAATTATTTACTAAATTTGAAGGAAAAAAATTTGCATACGGGTTGTCAAAATAATTAGATTTCATTTCATTAATTTTACTAAAAAATTAAGTTTAATCCCAAATAATCTAAGAAATATTATCATAAAATTTTGAGCATTTTTATTTTATTAGAAAAAAGATGATTTTTAAGAAAAAAATCATGCTTTTTAATTAATTAACTCATTTGTTTTTCATTCCATTCACAAAAACTATCCTCAAAATCAAAGGTTAATTTTTGAATTTTAGAAATCAAATCTATCTATTCTTAATTGCAAACTAATACAACCATTATTAATTTTAATGCTTTTTCTTCTGTTTCATACAAAATTTCCCTCTTTACAAATTAATATATCTTTATAAAAAAATTATTTCGATAAAAAACTATTTTCTTATTTTTAAGCAATAATTTATGTTTAGATTTTAAAACAGAGAATTGTATTGTTTTATTATGAGATATGCAATTAATAAATAAATATTTTCTTTTTAATCTTCTATTCTATTTTATTATTAAGCTCACAACTAAAAGCTGATTACAAAAATAAAAATAAGCTTAAAGAATCAAACAAAAAAACTTTTAAATTGCAGAGTCATAAGATAAGATTAAGATCTCTTTATTATGATTTACATACATATTATATTTATTTTAAAAATTTTTTGTTTTAGACAAATTTCAATGAGATTTCTTTTGACAATATTTAAATTTTATAAAGTTTTATCAAAATTTTACCTTCATAGAGACATTATTTCCTTTGATTTCTAATAGTGTTTAATATAACATTATATTTACTTAAAATCTAAGGTTAAATAAGCTTACTATTAAATAAACTATTTTTTGAGCATTTTTTTGTTTTGTAAATTATTCTGTAGGATTTTTAATTTTCTAAATTTTGATTGATAAAATCCATTAAAAGTGTTCTAGAAAATTAATATAAAAATAATAAATGGGCATATATAAAACAGTATTTGTTATTTTATTGTAAATTAGATAAATAATTCCATAAAAAATCATTGAATAATACAATATACAAAAGAATTTTATTCAAAAAAACTTCTTAAAATATTTTTTTTATGAAAATAATAGAAATTTATATTAAATTGTAAAAATTAATAAATAAAATCTCACATTATTTAATTTTTATTCAATTATTTTTTAATCCTTAATAATCACAAATTAATACTTTTCATTACTTTTTTAAGAAAAAAGTTGATATAAAAAGTTTTTTTAAAGAATACTCATATGATGTTGAGTAATTTTTACACTATAATAATATTTAAATTCTAACATAATAATTAAATTTTTTAGAGTATTTTAGGTGGATAGAAATTATAATGTTTGATTTAAATATTTCTAATTTCAAATTAAATTTGGATAAAAAAATTAAAATATTTTGAAACGAATTTTGACTGGTCTTTTAATTATTTGTCTCATTTTATATACACTCAATCAATTGTAAGTAAATGTATTTAATGAATAATTTTGAGCTTTTTTCTTCTCTTTTTAGTTTTCTTCATAATAAAAATCAAATAAAATTTTACTGAACAAAAAAAATAAATAAAATATTTCTAAATAATTTTTTGATTTTTTTAATCAATTTTAATATCAATTATTATAACATATCATAAAATTTGTAAATAAAAAATCTTTGATTTTATTTTTTATTATTGTCTTTAAATAAAGTTTAGTTTTAATTTATTAACTGCTTGTTTGTTTGATTGCTTATAAATTTTTTGAAAGTTTTATTATAATAAAATAATCTTACTATTTATTATTCTTGAAAGTAAAAATCTATTTAGAAGGGTTCAAAAAGTACGAATATAATTAAACACTTAGGATATATGGATAGTTTAAATTTGTCTCCCATTAAAGATGGAAATTCAAACAAAGATAATAATTCGGTTAGCCCAAATTCTGATCTGAATAGTAATTAGTTACCTCATAGTATAGAAGGTACTCCTTATAAAAGTTAAGAGAGTATAAAATATTAGCAAAACTTTACTCCAAGTCGTGAATTAGTTGAAATTTAATAGAAATTATCTAATTCACCCGGACTAGATGGTTTAGTAAGAAAGTGCAATATACTAAAAGTATAATCTAAGGCATAGGCGGCAGTCAATTCTTAGTTTTATTAATAGAATTTAGAGCATTCTCTTGACATTAGATAACAGTTATTAGCAACTAATCACCTTCTTCCATCTAATTTTCATAAAGTATAAGATTAGGAAGTTTAGCAAATATTTGGTGTGTTCACTACACCATGCAAGGATCAGCCAGATGAGCAATAAAAGTAAAATATTGAAAATAACAATTAAGGAGAAGTATAAGAGAAATAACCATTAAGGTCATCAGAGTATAAAGAGAGATTGTCTGCAGCGCCCATTGACCTTAAATTAATATTATCTCAAAAAATAATTTCACCAAATATATTGTAAAATCAATAACAATAAAAGGAAAATAACAAAGATATGAATACCACATATGAGAAATAACTTAATGGCTTAAATGAACAATATAATAATCAAAATGTAATTAATCCTCTGTTTGCATAAAGCTTTAAAAGCTCAGAATTTAACTATGATTCTAAATTTTAACGGATTCTATAATCCTCTTCACCCACAGATTAATATAAACAATCGTAAAATTATTATTAGAAAGCAGTTTTTTATTAAAAATTTATTTAAATCTAATTTAAAAAAAGTCTTTTAAACACAGGAAGTGGTCTGAGTTAATATTAAATAGGTTATTCAAGCTTAAAATAGGATATTTAATAGCAATAACAATCATTTAAGCCTAAAAAAGATTATAAAAATAATTTTTAAACTTATTTATCCTTGATTGGTTTGGGATCAAACAGAAGTAACCATCATGGATCTTCTCTTTTGAATACTGGAAGCAATTTATATTTTGCAACCAAGCCTTAAAGCAATAACTCAGCTGGTTTATATAGAGTTTCATCTACTGAAAGGTAGTCTGGTAGAAATTTTTCTTAAATAGGAAATACTAGTAGTAATAATAATAATAGTAAAACTATCAATAACAGTAACAATAATGTAATTAGCAATAATCAAGGAGTAGGAGTGGGAAATAAGCGTAGAACAGGGTTAGAAGGAATAATTGATAAAATAAATAATAAGAAAGACTACTTATTATAAAAGAAAGGTTCAAAAGGGGCTTAAAACCCGAATTCTTTTAGTAACTAAAACAATGGAGCAGGTAGTTAAACAAATGCCCTTAGCAGCAGTAATAATGCAAATAACTTAATAAAACTAAGTAGAATTCTTCCAAATTCTCATTAATCTAGCAAATAAGCTGAGTTAGAAGGATCCCTTGAAAAAATCAGACTTATATCTATGTAAAGAAATATTAATTATTAATCTAATGTAAGCAAAGAAAATGAACAATAGCAAAAAAGCAATCCCTTATTCAAATCTGGATTCTAATCTTAATAATACCAATCTTAATTAATTTAACCAAAATAAGTTAATGCTGCCACTTCTACTTTACGTTCTAATTTAGCTTCTACATAAAGTAATTACTTCCCATCTCTTGGATCTTCTATTGGCCATAACTAAAGATATAGTAATTTAAACCAAGCTTAACAACCTGACAGATTTTAAAACGCTAATTCAGCTTAAGTTGGTTTGGCATCAACTGCTTAAAACTTTTCTAAGTAGCAATAAATTCTCAGCTAACCTATTTCATCTATCTAGCCTTCTAACTTTAACAGCAATAGCAATAATGTTGAAACAGAGAAATATATAGTTAGAAATGAAAGTCAACCCAGAAATGAAAGTAATAAATAACAACCTTAATAAGATATTCTACAAGAATAACCAAAGTATAGTGAATAAGAATAATAAGTTTTAAATTTTGATGCATTTGAAGACTATGAAGAAAAGGTTAATGGAAATACCCAAGAATCAGATGTTGCAAACTTAGATATAGTTTCTTGATTTATTAATTTTTTCTTCAAATAAATAAATAATTAAAATATTGTTCTGCTTTATAAATTGTTTAAAAGTGTATAAATTCATTACTTTATCAATTAAATTTTTCACATTTAGTTGTCCACTAATTTTGGTTTCTAGAAAATAACTAACTTCAGTAAGATGAATACAGTAACTAAAATTGTAATCATTTGTTGCTTAAAGTTTCAAAAATTTAAAAATTGTTAAAAATGTTAATTACCCTAAAAAATTAAGGTAAACTAAAATTTTTGTAAAAATTCATAAATTTAAAACAGAAAAAATGTATACAAAATTTTTCAATTGAGTAGATGTATAAACTGATGAGATCAAAACACTACACTAGATGAGGTTGTAACACTAGGTAAAAATAAATCCAATAAGATGAGATTGTAACATCAGATTGTTTGAAGAGTTAAATTATTAATTTGAAAATAAATAATTTTTAAATAGCAATAATCTGTTTGGTTTGTTTTATATTTTTTTTAGAGCTACATATTAAAAATAATTAATTTATCCTTTAGTGTAAAATAAATTTTTGATAATAATTTTATACCAGCAAAATTTAAAAGTAAGAAGAAATTTGATTTTCTTGAAAGTATATTTGGTATTAAGGCCGATGATAAAATCTAATAAAGAGCTGATCATTCATCAGATTTGTGTGAATGCGAAAATAATATTAATTAGATTAATTATCTTTATTAGTTTCATTATTTTTTTTAATAAATAAAGATCAGCAATTTTCTATTAAATAAACAAAAAAATTTAATTAAAAAAATGCTTAATGAGAAGTTCTTAAAATTCAGTAAATGAACAATAGAAATCTGTAAGAAGTGATACAATAGTTTAAGAAGATATTTAAAGATTAAATTTAAATTATGACGAATCATACATTAATGAACCTCCAAACATCAATAATGTATCACATTAACGTTCTTAAAGCTAATTTTCTTTAATGAAATCCTAAGAATCAAATCGAAGTATTCCTATTTCAAATTAAAATGATACTCAAAGTAAAAGAAGTAATAATAGTCGAGGTTAAACAATTTTATAAAATTAAACCAAAAAATCTCAGTTTCATATATCTAGCTATTCTGGCTATAGAAGATATGAGCAACCAGCTACTTTAAATCAAGATAAAAACTTTATGCCTTTGTCTAATCATTATAGTTCATCAGAAATATTATTTAATTCTGGAATATATCAAAAAAACTTAAATGAAAATGATTCTACTAATGCTTCAATTTTAATGGATATAAACTAAACTTTAATAGACCCTTCAAAAAACTAATCTGTGATAGTTTAGAAGACATTAAAGTAGTAGTTAGATACAGTAAATGAGGAAATAAATTTAGAAAAACAAAAGAAAGAATTTTAAAGGTTTTCTTTTTAATAAGATTAAATTCAAGAATAGCCTTATTAAAGAAGAGCATCTGAAATAATTGAAGAAGCTGCTAAATTACTAGAGGAAGAAAAAAATAGGCCAAAGCCTAAAGAAATACGTCTTGTTTTTAATCCTTATGATCTAACTAGATAAGATGTATTAGAAAAAATGATACTTAAAGAAAAAATGATGAAAGAATAGGAGAAAAAAATAAAAGATTAAGATGAAAAAGAAATAAAGACTAAATAAGCAGGAGAATTACTTTCATTTTTAGGAATGAAATTACCTTCTGATGATGAAGAAGAAGAGGAAGAAAAGAATTAAAATCAAAAATCTTTCCATAAGATAGAAATTAATCCTTAAATCCCATCAAATTAACCTTCATAAACACACCTTTCAGAAGAATTACCTTCAAAAGAAATTACAAGATCACTTTTTAATAGAAGACCTAAGAAAAGATAAGCTACCAGAGTTGTTGATATAATAAACTAAATGAACTCTAAAACTCCCTAAGAATAAAAAATATAAATGATTAAGGGAGATGCTGGCTATATTGCTAAATCATAGAAAAATTTAAAATCAACAACTAAAATAGATTTTGAAGAAGCTTAGCAAGAAAGTAAAACTCAAACTCAAACTATTATTAGAGGATCTTAAACAAGTATTTAGTTAGTTGATGAAACAATTAAAAATGATGGTAAATAGAATTAATCAAAAATTATTAAACCTATTTCAGAAATTAATTCAGTTTCTGATGGATATACTGAACCTGAATTAGAAGATACAAAAAGTGTTAAGCTTTAAATGGAATAATTTTTGGATAGAAGAACACTTAAATAGAATTTTAGATTGCCACTGAGATATAATTCAGCAATCATAAAGAGGGCTTTTGAAAAATAAGGTTAAACATATATCAGTAAATGGTTGTCATACTCAACATTTTCATAGACAGATTTAGAAGAAGATATAGAAGATGCTGATCAAACAGTTATTAAAAATGCTGCACCTGGTTAACAAGTTATTTTGATAGAAACTAAACCATAAGTTATCAAAGGAAGATTAAATAAATATGGTAAATACAAAAGAAGATTAAGAGAATCCATGGCAGACATCTAAGATGAAGACGATGATCCTGAATAGATAATAAACAAAGCAAATAGTGTTAAAAGAAGAGAAGTTTTAAGTATAGAAAATTATTTTCCAATTAATTTAATATTAAAAATATTTTTTTTGCTTTAGAAAACAGAATGAGAATATAGGCAGATGTAGAGTCAAAAAGAGAAAAAGATTTAGCAAAAAGAGGAAGAGATAATTTAATATAAACAGATTTACCTGAATCAAAATGGGAATAGAGAATGGTATAGTTAGGTAAAAGAAAGGTAAGGTTTAAGCTAGAGAATGATGTGCATTAACCTGATTTAGATGTAGGTCCTGACACTATATTTAAAAATCCTACTTTCTTTAGAGGATTGCAAGGTCCTAGAAGTGGAAATTAAACTTTAACTTCTATTGGTTAATCTATGACAAGTTTTGCATAAATAGATTTTGAATAAGAACCTAAAAGTCGCTAAGCTTTGGATGAAAATTATAATTTAATGGATGTATTTAATGAAATTTACAAAGGAGGAGATAGAAAAGATTATAAACTTTAGAAGTAATGGATTGATTTTCAAATATACAAAGACAAAATGATTGATGCATTTGAGAGGATGGATGGTTTGAGGTAATTTTTAATTATATTAGAGCAAACCTAGATGAGATATTTAATAAAGATATAGGTATCCTATGCAGTAAAAAATATAATAGGATGTAAGAGATTAATCAGCCTATGAAGATATTATAAAGGAGAATGAAGAAGAGAAAGCATGGAAACCAGATGATGAACCTTAAACAAATCCACCAGATATATTAAAAGATTTTTAAATAGAGCCAAATATTTTAGTTTATTCTAAAAACATCTTAGATATTGATATGAATTTTAATAAAAATAAGTAATAGAAAGAATAAGATTTGACAAATAAAAGAAGATAAGCAAGGTAGGGTTTAGCTGATTAGTCTATTCAAGCTCATTAAATACAATAATTAGTTTATTAATAAGACTAATAAACTGGGTAGGAATAACATACAGAAGGAAATAGATAAATTTTTGATTTTATGTATAAAAATTATGGAGATCTTCCATATGTTCCTATGAAATCTCTCTAAAAAATATAAGATGAAAAAGAAAAAACTTAAAAAATTTCAGAGCTAGAAAAAATGCTGATTGAATTAACACCTACTGTACCTAACAATATCTTAACCAACAACAATTTATTTTTAATTAAAGAAGTCAATGAATACGAAAATGATATGAGATTGAAGAAAAAAAAAGAAAAAGAAAAATTTGATAATCTATCTAGAGTTAGTTCAATAAACAAATTAAATGATTAAGAGAAAAAAAATTTTGAGGAAGTCAATTAAAAATGGAAAATGCATGCATAAATTAATTAGATGGTAGCTTCTTTTAATCCTATTAATTTTAAGTTTACTGCAAATGATATTAAGCAAAAAGCAATAATGACTGGTGTTGAAAATGCTGCTACTAAAAGCCAGAAAAGTTTTATTTAAGATGCTTCAAGATAAGTAAACTCTCTATTAGGTTCACCTTCTTCAATATACCAGACCTAAAAGAATATTACTAATGCCTAAATTGATAATTAAACATAATTTTAAATAAATTCTTTACAATCAATTAACAACAATTAGCCTCAATAAACTCAATAAAATCTAAAAAGTAGCATTGTTAGTAGGGAATTACAAATCAAAACAATAAATGATCTTAATGAAATGTACAAAACACCATAATAAGTAATTTCTTAAACACTCAAAACAATAAACAACTACAATAGATAGTAATTGAACTCTTAGAATACAAACTTAGAAATCAATAAAAGTGATTTTTTTTAAATATTTTTCAAAATGAAAATAGATTATTAAAATATTTTTTGTATAATTAGATGGAACAAATATGTCTTTTTATTCTAACCCAGATGAAGGAAAGCAAGTGATAAAAAATCAATATTATGCTGATTATGGCTCACATTTAATTAATACAAAATATGACTATAATATACCTGATCATTATCATAAAAGGGAAGCAGAGCAAGGTCTATTTTACCTATCAAAAAATTACAGAGACTACTTCGAACCAGCCAGAGATGTATTTGCTGAAAAAGAAGGATGGGATATACTTGATTAATTTGCCAAAAATCCTAAAAATTTACAAGCTGATAAACCTTAGATACATAACTATAGCTAGTAAAAGCTTACTCACAGTGAAAATGACATATTAACAGCCTTCCATGGAATTTCTGTAATGAATAACCTAAATAAATTATTTAATGATGTTGAAAAAAGAAATGAAGATAATTACAGAAGGAGAATATATTATAATTAATCCTAGTGATAAATTTAATAAATATTTTCAAAAAAATTAAATTTTATAAATTAAAGTAAGTTATAATTAATATTAGTTAGTTCTTTATTTATTTTAAGAATTTAACTTTAAAAATATCACAAATAGTTATCTTTATATTATTTAAAATATAATTTCTTCTTATCTTAAAAAACTTCTTAATAATATTAAGATGTCCTTTTTTAAAAATAATATTATAATCACCTTAGTTATTCTAAAAAATAAAATTTTGAAATTAGGAAAGGGTGACTTCAGCAAAATAAATATAAGTTAAATTTTTAAATCAGCTTTAATTAAAGTATTTCTTAAAGAAATAGAAATTTATACCCTATTTTTTATTATACACTTGTTACTTAAATTTTATTGTATAGAAATTAAATTATGAGTAGAAGATTTTAAAAAAATAATTTTTAAGTGTTAATAAATTTTAATTGATTTGGAAAGAGGTGAATAAAATTAAAAATTAGAAAATTAGATGAATAATTATTATAAAATGTTAATAAAAATATTCAATGGTCAATTTTTATTCAAATTATTAATATTTAGATGTAATTATTAATATTAACTTGATGTTTTTTATCACATTTAATACTAAATCTATTAATTTATTTATAATTTTATTTGCTTAGAACAACTGATAACAATTTTCGTATTTTTGGAATAGCTTGCCTTAGATAACGCATTGATATAAATATTAAAATATTTTATGAAATGAATAATCAAATTCTTTAGAAGAAATAGATTCAGTAATAAAATAGTCCTAAGGCTTAGCATGCACAATAATTTTAAGATTTTCTTCAAAATTAGAATTTATACAATCCCGAATATTAATAAGGATAGTAATAAAAAAATAACAGAAAATCTATTTTGAAGCCTTCAAATTATGAAAGAAAAAGAAGTATTAGTACAAACAATAGAACAAATAGTGAAAGCAAAACAATTGATAAGTAAAAAGAAGCTATACCGATTATTGATCATAGCAGTTCAAACAAAAGCCACTCTAGTCTAGAATAGAATATAGAAAACAAAATGAAAACCTTTTTGTCACCAAATTATTATAAATAAGGATTAAAAGCTGTTTAAATTCCTTCAAAAAAGGATGAATAAATAGATTAAGGATTGAGGAATATTGAGAAACGTCGTTTAGAAAGAGATAAGGCTTTAATTGAAAATTATTTTAATATACCACTTATCTTAAAAACAAATAAAAAAAATGTCTTCGAACAAGAGTAAAAAGCTATATTAAATTAAGGAAGTTAAAGCTAAGAAGAAACACAAGATGGTTTATCTGCTTAATAAAAATAATATATTTTATTTAAATAAAATTAAGATACTTATAAATTAAATGATGATCTAAATAGATCTATTGAATATCAAAATAGTAAAAGCAAATAAGAAAAATAAAGATTTAAGTTAAGGGAGTAATTTAATTTAAATCCCAAGTAGTTGACAATGGGTCCTAAATATAACATTAATACAAATATTAATGGAAGTATTGTGATGAGCAGTATAAGCACTTCAGCTGGTAGTAAGTAGTTATAAAATTAAAATAGTAGCACTAATAAAGGAAGGTATGGATATAATTAGTCTCCTAATAATGCTAGATCAAGGTCTGTTAAGTAATATTCTTATCATTAAAGCACCTCTTAGTCAAATAAAAAATAGAAGACTGATTTTTTAAATTTATCTTATCAATTGGAGAACAATCCCTAAGGCAGTAACTTTTTTGATAGCAGTATTTTATAGACTGACATAAATTCATGCAAGAAAATAAATGAGAAAAAAATTCAATTTGAAAGAACTTATGATTAATTTTAACAAAGTGGTTAAAAAATGTCAGATGATATAAACTCAAGTTCTTTTTTAATTGCCAGCATCAATGGTAGTATTGGAAGGTATGGGTATACAGAAGCTTTTGTTATGAATACACCAACAAAGATTAATGGAAATTCTTCAATTATTACACTTACTCAGACTTATAGTCCAATTGATGAATAACATAAAGGATTTATAAGTAGTTCAAGAGCTTGCTAGTCTATAGTTGGTGGTCATAGTCCTGAAAAACTATTATATCAACAAATTTAAAATATAGAGTTTATACCATCTACTGATTAACCTCCTCTCATCTTGCCTATAGAGGAAACTTAACCTGAAGATATATAGTAAGAAGTTTATCTTAATGAAATAGGATAGCCTATAGAAGAAGAAGTGAGCTTTCTTCAAAAGAATTAAAATAAAAATATTTCATAAAAGTAGAATGTAAAATAAAATAATAATATCCTTCTTAAAGAATCTTTTGTTTCTAATTTTGATTAAAAAAATTCTGCTGCTATGGTCAATGAATAAAGCATATTTAAGAATAGTTCATAAATAAATTTAAATAAATAATATGAGATAAGTGATAATAACAATATAAACTCTTACCAATAAATAAGAGAAGTAGAGTCCTAAGTATCCATTTTAAAATCAAGTAGCTTATTCGCCTATAAAGATAACTATGATGCTTTGTAAAACTACAGTGTTAAAACCCTAATGAACAAAGGAACACACTCGGAAATTTATAAGCTTAAGAATTCGATAACAAATAAAGTCTAAGTTGGCAAAAGAATTTAATTTATTTCAAAATTAGCAGAAAATGCTTTCTTAAATGAAGAATAGATTATACAATATTTTTTTGACTAGAGTGGACAAATTAAGTAATAATACCAAAATCACGCTGGCTCATATTTTTTAATTTAAACAACTCAAATAGAAAAGCTGTAAAACGAAGGTATTTTAATATAATAACCTGGAGGTAATAATATATTTCAAATTAAATTTTTCCTAATATTATGTGATATCTTACCACTTATCACAATTTGTTACACGCACTGCTAAATTTTATTAGATTTAGAAATTTTGTAATTTTCATTTGTGCTGACCTTCTTCACTTAAGGATTTTCTTTGGCTTTTTTAAATTTAGCATTTCAGTCTTTTTTTTATTTTTTATTTTGTGATAACATTAAAAAATCTTTTTTCTTTTTTTTAAGGAATTTTATCTGTTTAAAATGATTTAAAATCAATAAACAGTAAACAATTTATCTATAGGAACTATTTAATTTATAGCTCTTGTAGATATACCAAAAATAATTTAGAAGCAAGTCCAATAAATTATTGCGAATGAAAAATATTTCTAAATTTCATTTTTGAATTTGATGTTGGAGAAAATTTTTGTTTTTTCAAAATAGGTAAAAGTCTTTCAAGAGAATTGCTAGAGATCAGAGAAGAAACCCTTAAAGGAGAACTAATTTACCATATTTATCCAACAAAACTTCATAAATCTTTGCAAAACCATAAATAGCAACTTTATGAACTTATCATAAATTTGTGTCAAGTGATAGACTTGTTTAGCTGCAATCAAATAGTTCATTCAGATTTTAGATTAGAAAATATCTTAGTTGATACACTAGATTTTGGTGATTCATCTGCTATTTAAAGTTTAAAAGTCATAGATTTTGGAAGTTCTTATTTTTTAACTAATAGAAAAGGTGTTTCTAACATTACTCCAGAGTATATGCCTCCTGAAGTACTGAAGCAAATATTAGGTAATTAAAAAATTGATTAAAGTATTTGTAAAATCTTTTATTAATTTTGAAAGAAAACAAAATTTACTGAATCGTTTAACTCAATTCATATTTGAAAGATAGTATAATATATTAGCTTACTTACATCTATTTAGATTAAATTATGTATTTTATTATCTGATTAATTGTAGTTAACAAAAATACTTAATTTTTTGCGTATTATATCACCAATCAAAATTATATAAGCTTATAAGCAAAATGTGTAAATGCTTTGAAATTAAGATATCAATTAGACATAAATAGATAATTAAATATTGGCTAAAACTTAGAGCATAACGGCAACTAATTAAAATTTCAAGCAATTTAAAATCACAAAAATGTATTTTACAAAATAAACTATCAAAACACAACGCAAAATACTTTTGAATAATAAATGTAAATATTTTTTGTTTTATCTAAAAGGGAAATCTAAAAATGAAGTATTTTATGATGAATATCCTTGGTCCGTAGATATTTGGACTCTCGGTTGTATTATCATTGAGATAATTACAGGAATACCTATCTGGATGCCTTAAAAATGTCTCTTACATAGTCATGGTGTTGATCCAAAGAAAGTAACTTCTGGACTTTTCTCTCATAAACAGAGAAGAATAGACAGAATATTTGAAAAACAAATAAAATTTTCAAATTAAATTGAATAATTTGCAAAACAGCACTTAAATCCAAGTTGCCCTTCAGTATTTAAAATTGATTAGAACTTTTATAACATAATTATTGGGATATTTAAATAAGACCCAAAAGATAGAATTTCACCAAAAAAGATAATTAGTTTGTTAAAAAGTGTTTGAATTTTTGTTCTATTTACCCACAATAATTTAATATGTTTTGTTGTCAATTAATTTTGTAACCTTAAGTTATTTTTTGTTTATATGCCTCATTTGAAAAATTACAAAATTCGAATTTTTCTATTTATAAAAACTCTAAAATTTATGTTATAAATTCCCTATTAACTTTTGAAGTTTTTCTAGAAAAAAGATTTTTTCTTCTTTTCTTCTTTTTTACTTATTTCTATAGTAGCTAATTTAAAAAATATAAATATTAAGAAAAAAAGCATTTTTTTTAGCGAATGCATAATTTAAGTGGAGTAACTTTAAAATAATCTTTTCCTATTAAAGAAAAACAAAAATAAAGGGGAAAAACATTAAAATTTAAAAGTGAAAAAGCCTATTAAAAAGTAAAAAAATCTGAATTTATTTAAATATTTTCCATTAAAATTTTATAATTGTAAGGATAAAGATTTATCGAACAAAATAAATGATCTAAATCTTTATTAAAATATCTTATTGTAATATTATTTATTATAAATGAACAAATTGATGGAAGACAAAAAAGTTGAAAAAAACATATATTTTTCGAAATTTAGATAAGCATAAATTATTCTTCAAGAGAAAGTTGAGTTTCTTTCTAAAAAAATCATTCAAAAAAAATTTATCATTAATAATTTACATCTGATTATCAAATTGCTAAAAACTAAATAATTTAAATTTATCAATCTAAGTAGATCGCTATTTTTACAAATAGCGCACTTGTATAACTTTTGCTAAAAACTAAATAATTTAAATTCATTAATCAAAGTAGGACACTATTTTTTCAAATTGTGTGTTTACATAACAATTTTTTAATACTTTAAGTTGAATAATATTTATCTGTCTATCTATTAAGAATTATAAATGCAATGAGTTATCTTTTTCTTAGTAAATTGACTAATTTGATTATTTGAAATTTAATTTCCTGTATTGAAATTAGAAACCTAAAGATAGATTAAAATTTTAAAAAATGTATGTAAGATCTTAAAGGTCTGTAAGCGATTCTCAATCACCAGTAATTTTTTTGGAGATTAATTAAGATATCATAAAAAAAAACTATAAATACTGAATATTGCAAAAGAATTAGATCTAAAAGAGAAAGAGTAAATTTTTTTATTAAAATATTGGAGCATTTAAGGTAAAAATATCTTGCTGTGTTTTAATATGAATCAAAGTTTGCTTAGGAAATCATTAATTAACTAACTATCTATCTTGTTATGGTATATTATTTATTTAGTATGATAAATATAGTGAATTTATTTTTCATTTTTTTATTTGGCACAATTTGTAAATTTATTAAAATAATTGCTGATTTAATTTCAAAAAAAGGTATTTTTCATGAAATATTGTCAAAATCATAATAAAAAAGAGATAAAAATCAAAATCAAATATATAATCAAAATTTTTAATTCTGCATTACTCTCGAAAGAGAATAGGTAGGTAATAGGGCATTTTAAGTCAAGCACAACTAACTCATAGTTGGTTTTGATACTAGCAAATCTACTGTATTAAGCAACGCGGAGGTTGATACTTAGTGAGTATGTTTATTTAATCCGCGCTGCTTTTATTCCTATTCTTTATAGTACCTTAAATATTAGCTTAGTCAATCAACACAGAGTTTTATCTTAACTTGTATAACAACACAGAACACTAATTGTCAAATCTTTCAGTATTTAGCATTGAAGTTTAACTAGATACAATTCTAACTCAAAATGTATTGAGCTAAACATACATTTAGGTTGAAATAACTTTAAAGAACCCATTTCAATATAATTACTCTTCTTCATAAAATCATGGTTTTGAGAATTAAAAAGAAATATACTGTGAATAGTACAATTGCAATTAAAATGTTTTTATGGCAGTGCTATTTAGCTTCAACAGTTAAGATTTTTAAATTTTATATGATAATTTTGATCCTTAATAGTTTCCGCCTTTGATAGAATATTACGATTTGATTGATTATAGCGCTTTTCTAAGTTAAAAAAGGCAACACACTCTATTAATACCAGCTTCAGGCTTTAAAAAATATAATAGGACTTAGGTTTAAATAGGAGTCATTAACTTATAAAGCAAAATGTATCAACAGTCTCAAGAAGCATTAGAATATAGCATTGAGATTTCTAAAATAGTAATGAGTGAGGATAAATGTCCGATGCAATGCTTACCAGAAGTGAAAGACTGTCCTGTAAAAAAGCAAGTTTGTGTGTGTGAAAAAAATTTTTTTGATTTAGATTGCTCTTTGTATGCTAATGCTATATCTAATAAAATATTACTGACTGAAAATTATGAAAAAGGTTCTGGGGGTTTTCAATAAATTTCTGGTGATCAGATTTAATTAAGGTAATTCATTTAAGAATTATCTTCAATTGAAACTGAACAGTGGATTTATTAATTTTTGGATATTGGATCCGATTTTATGACCTAGTAAATAAACGGCAGATCAGAAGTAGACAGTTAATTATATGAAAATGGATATGACATTATTCTAACCTTTTAAAAAAGCTTATTTCATAATATTTCACTCTCATATATATTCTATGGGATAGATTAAATCTTCACCCCAAATATATTTACTAATTACTTCTCAATAGATAATTTACAACCACTTAATTAATTTATAGATAAGACTACCTTGTTAAAAGACATTCAGCTAACTGACTAAGCTTAAATCACTATCCCTTGGGAAAGTGTGCAAAATTATAAATTAAACTATGAAAATAATAAATTTTTTAAAGAACTTCATGTTAATCCTACTATATTATTTGGATTCTATAATTATGGTAAATAAACATTTCTTTCAAGCAATTATTATGCTGTAAATATTAAATTTAGATAAACATAAAGAAATATTTAGAGTATTAATTTAAACACGAATCAAAATAAAACTGAATCCACAAGTTAAAGTTAATCATAGCTTGAATCATCAAATATCATCATAATATGTGTCGTCAGTGTCATTTTTTTGTTAGCAGTGATATTATTCTTATTTAGGAAAAAGATATGCCCTAAAAGATTCATGAAAAAATAAGGAACTTAGAAGAATTAAAATTCTAATATTTCTGTTGCAGGAGACTCAACTCCGTAAATAAAAGCTTAAAGCAGCAGCTAAAGCAATTTCTAATATTCTAACAAAATAAAATTATCCTAAACTAGTTATCAAAAATCCATAAAAAGATTAATTCATTTGAATTCAGGCTCTAAAAAAGCTTAAAATTAATAACATGCAATAAATACAACTTCATATATTAAACATCATCAATTATCATCATTTAGAAATAAAAAATGCTTATCAAGTGATTAAAATGAATAGGAGGCAGGCTAGGTTAATCAAAAATAGGCAAATTAAATTGAATCTTGCAACAAAAAACCAAAATTATCCAACTCTTTACCTGTTACTTCCCAAACCTGTATCATGCAAGTTGAAAAATCGAGTGCACATTTAAATGGTAATAATAATGCATAATTCTCATTTTAAAATGGAGATAAAAGTTTTCAAAGCTAAAATTTCTTTTTAAAGTCTCATTCTCGCATTGAAGATTTAACTGACGAACAATCAAATAAATAGATTACCATAGCAGGCTATGCTGCTAAAAAAGGTTTTTTAGATAATAGTAAAAGCTAATTAAATGTAACCAGTGGATAGTAAACAATGAATTAATTTAATCAAATGACAACATAAGCTTATTCGGAAAGAAAATCATTTCAAGCAGATTGGAATTTAATTCAATTCAATAACCCTCACACTTTGATCAATATTGAGAATGAATATGATCTGTAAAATAACAAAAGAAGAATCAGTAGAATGGATAATGAGAGTTTAAAGTAAAAGAAAAACTCCTTGCAACCATTAGAAATACCTGTTGAAGAAGATGAAGCTTAAGGAGCTTCTTGCGATGATTCTATTTGTTAAAATTTAAAGAAAAAATAAAAATTTTAAGAGCAGTTCTAAAATAATACTCAACACAAAAATAATGCAGAAAATCTTTCATAAGTTGATCAAATGACATAATAAGTATAAAACCAATAATAAAATAATGTAGAAAATAACAATTAATCTGGATAAAGCAACCAAAACAATCTTTCTTAAAATAAAACGCCCAACAATTTGCTGTTTGAGAAGTACATATTGTATGGTTCTTCCATCTTGAAGGATTGCTTTAAGAAAAGTAGAAGTCCTGAAATAAAAACCAAAATAAAAATGAAGTAAAGAATTAATTACAAGATCAATAAAAGATTTAGAAAGAGAAAGATTAAGAAACCAATATAAACTAACGAAGAACTAGATTCAGATAATGTCTCAATCTATATGCACTTAAACCCAAATTCTACAAACAAGATTAACAAAAAAATACCATCTAGAAAAAACTCAGCCAACTCATCAAGGTACAGTGCTAATCTACCTGATTCTAACTCTAGTCGTTTGAGCAATAGATCAATAAGAAAGAAACAGAACACACCTAAAGGAGTTGTTTCTCGTTTTTTTGTTGCTTAAAAAAAGCCAAATTCTTCAAACAATTTAAGATAAAAAGAGAAACCCTTTTCAGTAGATTTAGATATATCTTCAATGCACAAAAAGATTAAATTGGCTGAATCTATTTTCACTGGTATAAATCATAGCAGCTATAATATCTCATTAGATACTCGAGAACTAAAATCCTCTCCATTTACACCTGAAGCATTAGATAGTCCTATCAATACAGATTAAAAAGAATAGTAAGGAGCTAAATAAAACCCATTAAATGCATAAAAGACTGAAAATTCTTTTACAAAAAAATCAATTTATTAAATTAGTCCAGTCATTGCTGCCCAAAATATTAAAAAATTGCAAAATAATAATGAAGCAGTGAGTTAAGATAGAATCAGCCAAAAGAGTTAAAACAATATTATGCTAAATGCATAAACCCCAAGAGTATCTCCTAAAAATGGGTTTGGTGTGGCCTCAAATTAAATTTTAAGTTTTGGGTTATAAAAGTCAAATAATATAGGTGAGGTGTATAAATAAGGAGGTGAAGTTGCAGATTAAAATAGCAAAGGTCTACTTTTACCAAGCTACATACTAAACACAAGCAAAAAATCAGATGATTTATCAACCCCAGGTTTTATAAAATCGAGAAACTAAAATGCTGCTCATTCAAGACCAAGTACTTTCTTCCATTAAAAGTTTACCAATAGTCCTTAAAGAACTCCAGAAAACTATGAATTAGAAGAAGAAAAACAGTTCAATTTAAATTCCCACTCCAATATTGATTCTGCGACTATAAAAAAATGTTATCATAAAGATGAAAGAGCTATTACCCCTTTTAATAATGAAATGCCAAATAAATAATCTTTTGATTTAAACTCTATGAGTATTTAAGAAGGGGAAAATAAAATGAATGAATTTAACACGTCTATGAACGAGGCAACATTTTGTAATAATATCTCATTTGATGAAGGAAATAACAAAAATTCAATTTACAAAAATTCTTACCATTTCAAAAATAAAATGTTCTTTTAAGCTCCTAATAAAGAAGATAAGCTCACAAGCAATTCATAAGAAAATGAATAAATTTAAATTAACTAAATATTTTTTGAGAATTTTTCTACTGGCCTTAATTTTAAAAAAATAAATACTACCAAAAGTAATGAATACAGCTTACAGTAGCCTACTCATGATTTATCTCCACCCACAAATTTAATCTATTTATAAAATCAAGCCAGTTAAAACCAAAATCAAGCTTCTCAAAGCTAAATTTAGCTAACCCAAAACTAATATTAAGGAAATTAAAACTAAAGTCCAAAAAATGAAAAAAAAATCATTGAAAATTAAATTAACGAACATCCTCAAGATTAAGATCAAGACCAACAAAATGAGATGCGCAAGCAGATAGTTAATCCAAGAGCAATATTCTGCTAAAATGGATTTTTATTTACAAACTTGAATTAGATCAAACTAAATTGGGAAAACAAAGTAAATAATGTTACTATGAGCATAAGCGAAGTCTCAAATAATAACAATAACAATCAGCAAAATTTCAACAATAACAGTACCAGTATCTTTCAAAATGGAATGGAAAGTTACATAAAGAATATAAGGCATGCCCATAGTCATTAAAACATTGAATGAACATATGTTGAATGAATAATTTTAATATAATGAAGATTTTTCAAATTATAATAATAAAGATGTCTCACTACTAATTAATCAATTAATTTACTACCAACAAAAACTTAATAATTTATTTTTAAATTTATATTTCAAAATAGAGCAAAAAATTATTAATTAATATTAAAATGTATTAAAAATGTTAATATTTTAGCAATTTATTGTTTTAATCTATTTAACTTAATTTTGTATCATATCAAACTTATTTTATTTTAAAGCAATTTAAAGTTTATAAATAACTCATACATACTCAAATCTTTTATCAAGTTAAAAAATAAAAAAAATAAATATAAAAATATATCAATGATTAAATATTCAAAAAATAAATTGAAAAGTGATTTAATTATAAAAATATTTTAATAATGAAATCAATAAGAAAAAACCCACTCATCTTTTTAAGCTCAATTAAAATTATTTTATTTTAAAAGAATTTAAGTCTAATAATACGATAACTCATATTCAAGATTTGTATCATTATTTGAATAAATAAACACACTCAGATCCTAGTCTGGTTAGTCTGGATCAAATAATAAATATTAATTTGATTTTTTGTGTTATTGTTTTTTAATTTCATTTTTTAGAATTAGATTTTGTAGAAAAAAAGTTATTGTTAGATTTTTGTTTCTTTGTTGATCAAAATTGTTGTAGATTCTAATTTAAAATTGAATTAATAAATTTATGGATTGTTTTCTGATACAATCTATGAATAATTGCGGTTAGGCAATATCTTTTTAAATGAATTCTACAATAATATTTTTCAATTTAATTAATCAAAAAGGATATTAATCCTTTTTGAAAATTGCGCGAATTATAAAAAATTAATATATAAAGTTATTAATTGATTGATTAAAATATATAGATAGTAGGCTTTAACATTAATTTTGAAGGCAAAAAAAGTTGTATATAATACTAATATTACAAAGAAGGAAACAAAAATTTTTAATTTTAAAGGTTAGCAGGTAGTAATAATGGATGTTGAATATAATAAAGAAGATTTATCTTGTGATTTATATAATTTTAAATAAATAAATTTGAACTGGTAACCAATTCATAAAGTTGTTTTGAAAAATTTTGATCAGAATCCAAATCTTTTTTTTATTTATTTCAACAATTCTATTGAGAATTTTAATTAAAATGATCCATGGAGTGATAAAGAAGTTTTTAGATTGTTTGAAATGCTTTATAAATTGTTTAAGTCTCCAATCTAAGAATTAAAAGGTTTTTGGGGAATTCTTAGCTTAAAATATAATAGGAAAAATGGATTAATGTGCTACTAAAAGTACAATCAAATAAGATAAAATATGTACTTTAAAAAGGAAACAGAAAATTATGAATAAAATCTAAAGAAAATTTTAAGCTAAAGCAATAATAAAATGAGCAATGTAGATATTTCAGATGAAAATGATTTCAAAAGAGAATTTAATCACTTCAAAAAATTCATAACTGAAGAAGCAAATTAATTGTGCACAAAACTTTCTAATGAAGTTATTGAACAGATATGCAAAATTGTACCTAAAAATTTTAGTTTTTTTATTTGAATTAATCCTTAATAATAAAAGATAGGAGTAGATTATACAGATATATTATCAAGAGTTAAACCAAGAATTGAGCAAATACTCATTTTTTTAGAATAAGATTCAGCATTTAATAAAGCACGTAAAAAATTTACATAATTAACAGCTTTATTATATTAAAATTTTAATGAATAGCTATTCTGAGGAAAGATCCATTGAGAAATATTGATGAAATTATAGAAAGCCCCTGTTTAGTAGTTAAAATTCTTAACTAAGCAAAGGAGAATGATTAAAATAAAAATAATTAAAATGCTTTTGATTAATAAAATGAAGAAAAATAAAACAAGCAAAAAAGGTCAACGAAAAAGTATGATTTCATACAAGAAAGTGAGGGTGAAATGGAAACAGAAGATCTTGAAAACAAATAACCAAACATACAATTTTAAAGGTTTGATGAAGAAAAGAGAAATAAATTTGAAAAATAGGCAAAAAAAAGAAGATCACAAATGTAATTTTAGTGTTAGAAACCTATTTTTGAAGGGTATGATTCAGAGCCAGAGCTAAGTTTTAGTAAGAATAATAAATAGCAATAGCATCAATAATAAATTGATAAGCATAATATTACATGCCCAGGAGTTAACAGACAATTTTAGGATATAGAAGTTTAGTAGAATATGATATAAATAGCTGACTTAAGTGATATAAATATGAGCTCAGATGACAATATTTCTTAATTTAGTTTTTGGAGTTAATAAGAGTAAGAAAAAGATATAAATGATATTGATGATAAATATGATTTTGGTTGTGAAGGAGAATCATTTATTTAACCAAATAAATTAGCAAATAAGCCTAAATTTACAGGTATGAAAGATTTTGACTTGGAGGATTAATTAGAAAATCAAAACAGTAAAAATAAAATAGATCTGAATGGAAATTCTTAATATTCATTTTTTGATGAAAATAGTGTTAATCCTTTTGAATTTGATAAAAAAATATCTTTATCTAGAGAAAATATTCAAGAAAATAACAGCAAGAGAGACTTAATTGATTAAGAAATCTAAGGCCGATCATAAAACTTAGAAATCTAAGAAAAGTTATAAAGATAATAAAATATTACAGCTTAAAAGAAATTCAAAAGAGAGTTAGAATTCAATTTGAATGAAGCAGTAAATTAAAAAAAGATAAAACCTCAAAGAAACAAAATTTTTAACAGAAAAGAAAAGAAAGCAAAGTTGCATAATTTTACAGAATAGCTCTTGCTAGAAAATGATGTAAATTATTAACTTTACTAAGAAAAGAAAAAATAGATAAAAGTTGAGAAAGCTGTTAAAATGCTAAAGCAAGAAAAAAAGTAGAAGTAAGATCCAAAATAGTCAAAACTTAAAAGCAATAAAAATATCATTGTTTTGGAGAGTAAAATTCTAAGAAACAAAAGATAATTTAAGAATAATTAAAACGACCCTATCAAGTAACGTAAGATAACAACTCAAGTTCAAATATTTTAAAAAGGCTAATATAAAGATTAATCATCTAAATATAAATAATAATTTTTTAATTAAGATGAATCTATATACTCTATGGTAGACGAATAAGACTCTCTTTTTGCTAATAAGACAATGTTTTTTAAAAGTAATAGAAAAAAATAAAGTAAATAAAATCTCCAAAATGAGGATAACTAAGATTCTAGCTTGATTATAATTAATGAACAAAATTTAGATTAAAGTAGATATCAAAATAAAAGAGACTAGAATGGCTAAGGCAAGAAAAGTACAACCCAAAAAATAAAGAGGTAATTTTTGAATAAAATTATTTAACTTTCATTATTGTTTAATTTTTTTGTAGACAATAGAAAACATTTTATACGAAGTATATGGTTGAAAAAGTTTAAGAAAAAACTTAGAAGAGACAGATTTAATAAAATCAGAATAAAGATTCTGATTAGTAGCATATATCTTATCAAGCCCTCAAGATTATTGAACAATAGCTTGTTAAGGCCATATAAAATAAATAACAATTAATATATTATAAAATATAACAGTTAGATGAAATTAGGGGAACTGTTGCAAAAAATCTTCCTAAAACATGTAATTTAACCAATAACTTACTTGAAGAGGCTGCTTTAGTTTTTAAAGAATATAATTTTACAATAACTTATAAGCAATAGTAAGATTATAAATTTTTATAGCTTTTATAAAAAGTGGAGGCTAATTAAGAATAGGATGAAAAACTTAATGAAGAAATAATCAAAAAATTTAAGAAAGAATTTATTTGCATCCTTAAAAATCAAATATTCTGGAACAAGGTGGTCAATGAAGAGAAGATGTATTTAATTTAACTACTTTATTTGTTTGCAATAGGATTGTAAAATGAAGAACTAAAATAATACTACTACTAGTTTGTTTACAAAAATTATATTATGAACTGCTATAAATTTTTAGGTTTTATATTTTTCAATATCATCATTCACTTACTAGAAAATGAATAGTTTCATATTGAAAATCCAGAAAATGAAGCACAAAATCACTTTGAAACAGAAATTGATGAGAGGGAAATGTATGATGAGGACTGTACAGTACCTAACAAGATCACACCTAAAAAAGAATGCAAGCAATAAAAAGGCAACTTTGTTTCTCAAGAAATACATGAAAGAAATGAAGATATTCTACCAGAAATTTCAAATCAAATAGTAATTTTTTCCGAGATGAGTAGATAATTAAATAAGAATTCTTTAGATTTAGAGAGATAGATTAATTAATTTGCTTCAGATTCTGAATAAGTTTTAAATTTTTTTACTAATTGTTCTAATGACCAGGTAGTTTCTGAAAGGTATTTCTAGTAATACAGTAATAATATTTGCTCAATTAATTCAGATAATTTAGATTTTTCAATGGTTTTTTTGAATCATCTCTTTTATGCAGAAGATGTAACAGAAAAAGATGTCTTCATAAATAATTTAAGAAAAATTTTGACAAAGAGAGATGGATAATCAAATATTACAAAATTAATTTTTGAGCAAACTCCTATTCATCTGTTTAGTATTTTCTAAGATATGTTTTCTTAAAATGAAAAGACCTTAGCCTTGATTAAATTAATAGATATTAATAAGAGAGCAGATAGAGTTGTAGACATTTTATTAGATACTACTTTTGTATCTTAAATCGAAATAAACAATGATTTTATTATCAAAGTTATGTCGAAAGTCTCTGAATCAATTTAACAAAATATCAAAGATAAGTTAGAATTATTAAATGAATTATACATGCAAATATTTAAAGAAATTGAGAATGAAGATGAAAAAATTAAAAAAGACACTCTAGTTGATAATAATCAAACCTCTTCAAATTAAAATAAGTTTTAAAACGACTCTTAGTAATAGCTCATATAGTAATGTGCATTTTTACTCAAATATCCAAGTGAAATACTTTAAAGATATTTTATTGAAGAGCCGAAACTAAGAGATATTATTGGCTAAAAGAGATTGTTGAGTTCATTTTAAAGTATCATAGGGAAGAGTCAGTAAAAAAAAGATTAAATTTTAATTCTGAGAGATATTTTGATGATAAAAGTATTTATTAAAAATCTTGATCTATCAAATAAAACTTTCATACAAAATATTTTAAAGTTAACCAAAAACTTGGTGGGAAATCCTATAGAAAATGTTTACATGGCTAGAACTTTTTTGCACTGCTTTAATATGAATTTTATAAAGAGCTTAGAAAATCCTTAAAATTACAATAATGAAACAAGCAGCTCTTATGATGATATTTTAGCAATGACAAGCAATATTTTAAATTTCTTAATTGAGAAATATAATAAACTTTCAATTAATTAAGCTATCACAAATAGCACCTCTTCTTTAATAAACAAGAAAAATAATTAATAAAATAAATAAATGGAAATTCAGATTTAAAAGCATAGAGATGGTATAGAGTACACAGTTTTTTGGGCATTTAATCAAATGAGGTAGATGATAACTAAATCAGATGAATTTGCTAAACTTTTTATAAATAATTTTCTTAACAACAATAATAGCAATTTGATTAATTTGTTAAATCCTAATCAAATCATTAATCCCAATTTTAGATATCTTGTATTTTAAATATTTTACATTCTATACTAATATCCAAAGGATATACTCAAGTCTGTAAGTTTGAACTAAAATTCTGAAACTATTTCTAATATTAAAAAACAAGAAGCATCAAAAATAATTCTTGGCAGTGTATAAAAAAATAATACCTTAATTGACTCGTAGAATAACTCAATAGACTTTTCGTAAGCTCACCTTAACACTATATAGACATAATAAAATAACCATCCTTACAATATCTTTGAAAAAAATTAAAATAATAAGATAGAATCAGAAGATGATGATGACAGTGATGATGATTTTACTTTAAAATATAAAACAAATCAATAAAAGCATAAAAAACTGTAAGAGGTTCATGATAACATAATAAAAATCAATGCAGCTGTTGAAAAAAATATAATTGAATTCATCAGTTAACTGTAATTATTTTTTAAATAAATTTCTATTCAATAAAATTAAATTTTTTGAAGTTTTTAAAATTTTTTGAATTATCTTAAAGATTCAGTCAAGATGCTATGAAAAAAGTAAATAAAATACTACATCCGAACAAAAAAACTATTTAGATGAGCTTCAAATTACTTGGAAGTGTCTTGAATTCTTAATTTCATAATTAGCAATAAACTTCTTTTGATTAAATTTAGAAATTAATGATTTCAGAAAAGCCTTTATTTATGGGTGAAATAATCTCTGAGAGAAGTGACTGTAGTTTACTAATAAATAGATATAGCTTAATTTTTCTCACATTTTCGGAATTCTTGAGTTTGCATAGTGCACATAATAAAATTTTAAAATTTGATATGAATTCAAAGCACTCCAAAACTCTTCTTGAAAGTAAATCAATCAACTTCTTTTCAAATAAAAATTATTATTTATTCAATTAAAAATTAGGTGAAATGTATTTGCTTGAAAAATTTATTATTCAGGCAATCATAAATTTATTCATAAAACTACTCACTTCTTATGAAGGTAGAGAGGTGCAGAGCTTAAGTGATTACTTGTAAGACTTAAGTATATTTATAGAAAGAATTGTTCAATCTAACTTGATGAGTAGCTAGAATAAAGACTAACTTTCATAAAAATAGCTTGATATCTTATAAATTCTTTAAAAAACAAGTGTCTTCATTTAAGTTTTTAAATAATAAGATAATTAAAATTACGAAAGTGAGCTTGATATAATTAAAGAAGTCATTAAGAATTTATAAAAATAACTTTAATGTGAAAAAAATAGATATTTAAACAAATTCATCCCATATTAATTATTTCCTTAATTAAAATAATGTATTATTGATACATTTTAAAAGGATAGTAATCATACATAAAGCATTAAGCTTTTCAATCGAATTATATACTTTTTAAGAAAATTGATATATCAAGATGAGGGCTAAGACTAGAAATCTATATTAACTCAAAGCTCTTAAATATAAAAACACGTTGATGAAAATTATGTTTTCTTTAACAATCAGATAATATTAGTTTGGAATTAATTATTTATTGTTAATGCCTAACAAGACTTAAGTCTAGAAAAAATAGATTTATAAAAAGCTATAGTGCTAAAATAAATGCTAAAATAATCTAGAGTTGACTACAAACCAATTCTTAAGTTTTGTTTAAAATCTAATTACACTAATTTTATTTTAAAACTGGCACTCTATTTAAAAGAAATAGAACTTTACAGAATATTTCAAAATTAGATTTCATTTGAAGAAAAGTGTTCATTATTTCTTAGAGAATCTTTGAAGAAGCAGATTTATTAAAAATAACCATCAGACTTAAAAATGAATGATTACTTTCGGACAAAATATATCAATGCTTTGATAAGAGATATTCAATAAATCAAATTTATTTATTATAACAAAGATGATATGGAAAAGATTACGAAGATTAGCACACTTAATAAAGATGTATTAAAAATTCTTTAGAAAACAGATGAGAAAAAAGAAAATGTAATATTCTTAGAGAATGATAAAGTAGCATAGCAATAAATGTATGGAACATTTATTTACATTTTTATTTAAATTGATTAAATGGATTTCATCACACTCAAAAATGAAAACCAAACCCATTTACAAACTAAAGAAATATAAAAAATTGTGAGAGAAGTACTAGATAAATAAATACTAAATAAAAATCTATTTTCTGTATTCTAGAGCTAGAGCTAAGAAACTATTAGAGAAATTGAGACTTTGATAATGAAGAAAATATTAAAAGTTCTTACAAAATTTAAGGAAACAGGTAGTATTCCTTTTGAACTTAGCTTCTTAGAAGAAATTAAAAAAAAATATCTCAAGTATTTTTTAAATACTATATTAGACATAGCTTGCTTCTTTGATTAAGATATTAAGTAGCTATTTACTTATTTAATTATTTTATTCATTAATTTATTTTTAAACATTTTAAACACTCTACTTTAACAAATTAATTAAATAAATTTCAGAACAAAATTCAATGAAGAAACTCTTGAAATATTGTCAAATGTAAATAACCAAAGCAAGGTTACAACAGAGGTAGATATTCCTATTGCATCAGTCTCCTCTAATTCAGCTGTAATTTAATTTTTAAGATAAATTTGTTGTAATTTTTTTTAATTAATTTAGATTTTTGGTATATTTAAATAATTTGCATCTGAGATTGATGAATTTCTTTAATATAATTGTACTGATTATAATTTTAATTGCTTTGGTTTCTATTAAGAAATAGTTCAGCTGTTAGAAGAAAAACTTTAAATTTAAAAACAGATTAGAACAATCAACCCTTAAGCAAATGATCTCAGTGATTTTTTAGAAAAATTGTAAGAAATATTTTTGTAAGAATAAAAAAATAATGAAATGATAATAGAAAATAATAATTGATGATTGATCGTTTACTTTTAAAAAATAAATAAACTTTTCAATTAAATTTATTATTTAATGTGAATCAAATAAAATTGTCAAATTAAATAAAAATAATGATTTTTACTTTTTATGCAAAATTGTAAATCTACTTTAAGATTTTTTCATCTTGAGAAAAAAATAATTTATTTTGATTAAGTTTAGAAGAATAAATTTATATTTAAAATTAATATTTAATCAGTAAGATGAAATAAAGGATAATGTAAACACATTATGTTAAGCAGAATACATGTCAATGATTAATCAAATACAAATAATATTAATATATTTTCTGAATAGCTTTGCTCCTTCTTTTTTGTACTTCTTTTTTTATTTGATTTGAATTGTGTAAAATTTACTAAATACCTTTATTGATTTGTTAGTTTTTTTGCTTGTTTTCTTGTTTGCCTTTTTGCTTTTTACTCTGTTCAATCATGCATTAGTTAGTGTAATAAGAGTCATGATTTTCATTTGATTTTTTATATTAATATAATAATTAATTGAAAGAAAATTATAAATAAGCAAAAAATAAGTAGAAAATTCATTAAAAAACAAAAATTGGTTTCGAAAGAAAACTGAGCGAAATATAGTTCGAAGAGAATTTATTAGTTGCAAAAAAAGTATTCATAGCTCTAAATGGATAAGGGAGGTTTAGGTGGTAAAAAGAAATAAAATACTAATAAAAAAAATAAAGAAAAATGGGATATTTATTTTATATTATAAAATATTGATAGATCAGAAGAGTATATTAATTGTATTACACGGGGATTTAAAAATAAATAACTAGAAAAACCTAAGCGGGGGTCATCAAAATAATACCAGCACTGTTAACAGTAATAATGGGGTGGAGGAGAAGGCATATGAAGAACAGCAACAACAATTAAATCTTTAAAAATTAACAGCAATATCAACAAATTCTTAATAATTATCAGAGTTGTGCTGGGAGGTTTTTGATCTGCAAAACAAAAAAAGTCTTACGGGTGTTCAATCTATCAAGCAGGAAGTACATATATAATACAAATAAGAGTTTTTTTTATTTCATTTCATCTTTATCCTTACTTACTTACTAACTAACAAACTGCAGACAGAATAGAAAAGTCTAAATATTGGCTGCATTAATTATTATACAATTATTTTTTCTTTTAATAATTCTCAATTAAAAGCTGCCCCCTGATAAAGATTAATTAAAAAGGATTTATCACCAATTTTGATTTTAGAGAGTGATTAATTAATTTATGCATTTTTTCTTCTATTTGATCACTGATATTCAAAAATCCTAATTATTAATTAATAAACGCTTCCTTTTTTAAATTAGTTATTATAATAACTAAATTAGATTATTCTTTTTAAATTATTATATCCTTCTCTTCATTTATTTATATGCTTCTATGAATGGTCAAACATACCCAATTAATTTTATAACAAACAGTAAGTATATCCTTTCAATATTTCTTGGTTGAAAAAAAAACAAGTTTATTTTAAGCATTTCTTTGTTTCAACAAATGCTTGTTCATCAAGTGGGAATATAATTTTAGAGATAATTAGATTATTTTATTGGAGGTTTTCTTGGTTGAGGGAAATATCTGCTTTTTAGGTATTTATACAGAAATTGTTTATAAAAGGGAGCAAAAATTATATGAATTACTCAAAAACAAATAAAAAGGGTGTTTTAAATTTTGTTTGGGATGATTTTTAGAATGCTTATTTGTCTACAGCATATTTTATTGTTAGGTGGAATCCTTTAAGCTCTAAAATAAGCCTATCTTTTTGTTAAATATAATTTGATTGGATGGATGGTATTGTGAAAGTAAATTAGTTGGTTAGTTAGAAGTTGTTTCAATCAATATAACAATTCAGATTTTTAAATTTGAAATCAAAATATAGCTTTAGGATTATTAAGAATGCATTTATTTATGAATTTTTATAAACAAACAATCAAACAAATCAGAAATCAGAAATGAGAAATGGAGGAAAGAGGATGTTTTTAATTTTGTTATTAAATAATTAATTTAAATGAAAGGAAGTGGTGATTAATTATAAAATGTATTTCAAAATTTAATAATGGGTAAAGATTTTAGAGGATGTCTTCTAACTTTCAAATAATTTTATATGAAAAAGAACTTTTATATTTAGAAACAATTTATTCATTTTTTATTATGAAAAAAAGGATTTTAATTTGTAGAGTATTTAAAGCTATATTCATGATATTTCTTAAGACCCTACAACATAAATTTCTTTTTTAATTTCTGATTCTAAATTGTATTCAGTTATACAAATGATGGGCTCCTTCAACTGGATATTTAAGTATGAAATATTTGACATCTTACATCAAGCAGAATTAATATTCTCAGAAAAAAAAGATTCAATTGAAGAGTTGATTGATTATTTTTCATTCTAAAAAGACTTATAAATAGCTTAAAAATCAGAAATATTTTAGACTGCTTCTTTGATTTCTAAAACAGTTTTGATAATGCTAAGAACTACTATTCCTTTTAAAGATCCTCTCAATTAAGATATTTTATAAAAAAATCAGGCTAATAATATTGTAAATTTTTAAATTATTTTTTATTATAAATTAATTTTTGCATTCTAAATTAAGGATAACAAAGAATCTTTAAAGAGAAATGGATAAAGTCCTTAACTAAAAAGCTCAAGATAATTCTCAGATAGCTAGAACCTAAGAAGTAATCTTGAAAAAGATGAGTTATGGACAGAGTAATCTGAATCTTCTGCTAATGGAGACTCTAATTATTACCTGAAGCTTAGAGGAATACCTTATAATGCTAAAGAGATTGAAGTTTAGGAATTTTTAGGTATTTAATTTGGTTAAGGATAACTTGTTTTTAAGTATGATAAAGAAGGAAAATTTACAGGAGAAAACTTCATCAAAGCAAAAGACTAGGCTTAATTTGACTATATTAAAAGTATGCATAAAAAAACTATGCAAAAAAGATATATAGAGATCTTTGTTGCAGATAAAAGCGATTTTTTATAAGCATAAGAATCCCTCAACATCAACGATAATAGTTTTTACCTTTCTGATAAAGGAGTATTATCTAATTATGGAACAGGATTAGGATAGTTGATTTAATCAAATAAGAAAGAAAGTGAAAATCAGGTAAGAGACAAAAAAAAATCTCACAAAAAAGAAGTTTCAAGAAGTAGAAGCTCTAGAAGTAGAGATAAATATTCTGAGAGTAGCAGCAGAAATTCTAATAGTTTTTCTTCTTCACCCTCTTCTCATAATCAAACACAAGAAAGCTAAAGCGATAGCAAATATTCTAAGTCTAGCAAAAGTGATTCTTATCACTATATAAGACTCAGAGGTCTACCATTTAATGCAAGAGAAGCTGAAATCCAAGAGTTTCTAGGAATTTCCTTAAACTCAAATTAGATCACATTTAAGCATGATAATGATGGAAGATTTAGTGGTGAGTGTGTTATCAGAACTAAAGATCAAAATTAGCTTGAGAAAATTAAAGATATGCACATGAAAAACATGGGTAAGAGATATATTGAAATATTTTTAGCTGAAAAAAGTGATTTTGTAAGGGCTCAAGACTCTCAAAGTGTTGATGACCAAAAAGGCAGTATATCTCAAATTAATTCACAAATTGATTCTAATCTTCTATAGACTGCTACTATAGTTAAAATAAGAGGCTTGCCATATACTGCAACAGATTAAGATATCTAAAACTTCTTTAAGGACTCATAAATTCTTCAAAATGGTATTTAAAAAGTTTATGATGGTAAGAGACCTTCTGGCGAGGCATTTATTTTGTTTGCAACTATGCAAGACGCTCAAAATGCTATTAAAAAAGATAAGGGAAAAATGGGCTCTCGTTATATTGAAATATTCTTAAGCCATATCAAAGAGTTTACCAATCACATAAAAAAGAGAAAATCATATCCATCTAGTAACAGCTATTCAAATGGAGGCTCTAGCTCTTCATCTACTACTAATAAGTATTCCAATCATGGAAGTCGTTATGACAAATTTCATAATTAAGGTGGATATTCAAATCATGGAAGAAACAATAAAAATGAAGGTAAATTTAATAACCACAATTCAAGATATAGCAATTCACCTCCCCATCGCAGTTACGGAAGCAATAATGGAAATAATCATAATAACTCTAATAATGGATAAGGGTTTTATAAAAAAGGAATGAATGGAAATTATGATAGACATACAAAAGGATTCTCAGACAATTAGAATTCATCTAAATTTTCTAATGGGGAAGATAGGTTTAATGGCAACTATAACAACGGCAAAGGATACAACAACCACAATAATAATTATGGAAACAAGAATAATAATAATTATTAAAATGATTATTCTAATAGAGGTTTTAGAAACCAAGGAAAGGAAGAGTAAGGAAAGTATGGTGGAAGCAATAATTATGCTAACAAATAGTTTGATAGTAATCATTAAAACTAGTCATAGTAAAATGGTTATAATTAGATGTAAGCAAATCATAATTAGTAGTAATAATCTTTTAACAAAAATTAAGGAGGACTTTCAGGTGATGGTAATTTTTATGGAGGTAGATATGATTATTAGTACTAAAACTAATAGTAAAATAATTCTTCTCAAATGAATTAGTAATAATCATCTGCATATCCTCAAGAAAACAATTAGCATAACAATAATTATAGTAATAATAGTTCAAACGATAGTTAATAATAATATTCACAAAATCAATCAAACTAATAGTAAAACTACTATAATAATTCTAATTAAGGTTAATATCAATAATAGCAATAATAATAATAATACTAAAACTAACACTTCAACTCAAATAATTAATATGATAGTTAACATTAACCTGCTAATTACAATTAATATAACAACTAAAACCATCCCTAATAGTATTCTAATAATTATTACAATTCGAATTAATAAGATCGCAATTAATAATAGTAAAATCATGCTAATATAGGATAGCAAGGACACCAACCTCATATGAATGGATCACATAATTCTCAACCACATTATTATCAATAAAATATGTTTGACGTTCAAAGCAACCACTAAAATTAGTAGTAAAATCAACAACAATAATATCGTTATTATTGAAAAAAACTTATTTTTGTATTATCAATAAATATAAAATCTTAATTTAGATTAATGACTAAAAAATCAATTTATTAACAACTATCGTTTAACCAAACAGCTTTAAAAATATCTAAAATCTATGCAATATATTTTCATGATTTTTTCAAAAATCTTTCCGAAACTTTGGAACTTGAAAAATGATTTGATATTTTTTATATTAAAAAAAAATATATATAAAATAGTTAAAATAAAAAGCTGTTTCAAAGTTCATTATCATTTTATTTATACCCATAAATAATATATTTACTATTTAAAAAATCCATCAATCAACCAAAAACCATATAATCCACTTATTTATATTTTATATTCGTATACATTGCTATAATTTGTTAATTGAATTAATTATAAAGACTTTAACTTTGCTTTTTATCTTTGCATATTATTTAAATTCAAGAAAAAAATAATATCAATCACTCAATAAATTTGATAAAAATGTATTGTAATAATAAAATTTTAAAATATGTTAATTATTCTTCCCTGATTAAATTATTTTTTTATTAAATTTAAACCTTATTTTTTTATAAACATAGTAGATTTGATTGAATTAAATAAAAAAGATTCAGATCCTTTCTTTTAGATTTCAAGCTAGAGCAATTAAATATATTTAACC
This sequence comes from Tetrahymena elliotti 4EA, assembly GCA_000231825.2. Classification (NCBI taxonomy): domain Eukaryota; phylum Ciliophora; class Oligohymenophorea; order Hymenostomatida; family Tetrahymenidae; genus Tetrahymena; species Tetrahymena elliotti. The sequence continues at coordinate 478,962 of JH720303.1, read as the reverse complement.
TTAAAAATATAAATAGAAATTTTGTTTAAATGTTTAAAAAAACAAAAATAGATATTTAATAATGGTTTAATTTATTATGAATAAGACGAGCTTGTTGGTAATTCTTGTTAGATTTTTTATCAAGTTTCTATTGAAAGTAGTGATCATTTTTTAAAATATTAAATTGATTTTTTTATTGACTAGTTTCTGGAATAAATATCTTTTTTGAAGATTCTATATATTTATATTGCGGATAAAATCTTATCATTTGCAAAAGATTTGACATAACAAATAGCATAATAAATTATTAGATTATTTTGCGAATTAATTATTTCTTCAAAAATTGCTTATCTTTTTTTCAATTATAAATAGCATAAAAATTCTAAGTTAACTATTCAGATAGTAAGATTATATACTCAGTCAATCTTTAAAGCAAAATCGGATGAATATTTTTTAAAAAGGAATAAATAAATTTATTTTATATTAGTTTAGCTAAATTAAATAGAAGGGTTATTAAGGGTAAAAAAAAAATGTTTAATATAATTAGAATATCTAAATAAATCATAAAATTGTTGATAGTTAGGACTTAACTGAATTGTTGAACATACATAGGAATAGTGGAGAGTTTTTTAATTTTATAAATTATTCTACCCTTTATAAAAAGATTTTTTAACTCTCTCGAGATAAGTTAGATAAAGAATTCTTGTATTAAATAAATTTTGGATTGCATAATAAGCTAATAAATTTTTAGGATTGGAAATAAGCCGAAGAACTTTCCAGACCAATTGCATAACTTAGCTTTTTTTTATCAAAAATACTAGAATTACAACATACTAAAAAAAGCAATGATAATGAATAAGGTAATGGTTAAGATTAATAGGAAGATAAATACTACTAAAAAATATAGGAGATATATAAAATATTAGATGAATAAGGCATTAAGGCTTTTTCAGTAATGAATGATTAAGAAAAAGCAAATTTTATTTATCAGTTTGGAAAGAGAGGTAAAATAGAATTATTGGAAAATATTCATTAAGATTTAGAAGCTGCATTAAATCCTAATATGAATTTAAAGGCTCTCTTAACAATATTTTATGGTTTAACTATTAGCGGATTAGTTAAAGATGATTTATTTAAAAAAATAGATGCTATTCTTGTATAAAAGTTATCATAAAAAGGAGCTATTAATAATATGTCTTGTAGGGATTTATCTGATATGATATCTAGCTACTCAAAGAATTAAAATATTTTAGGTGACTCCTAAATATTCAACTTAATTGAAAATGCAGCAGCTCTACCATTTGATTCAGAGTACATAAAAGGAAATTAAACTGATGGTTATAGGTAGCAAAGTTGGTTGCAAGATAGTAAATTTAATGATAAAAAAAAGAAGATAGCAAGTTTATTTAGAAATGATTTAGAAATTGACAGTCTCTCAATCTGCACTCTCTTTAATTCTATAGCTAATTTTAATGAAAATAAGTTCTCTTATGATTTTTATGAAAGATTTGAGAATATTTTCATTTACTTACGTTTTAAGAATACAAGATAGCTAGCAAATGCTTTTAGAGGGATGGCTCTATATTACACTCCCTCTGACTAACTCTTTGGTTAAATAGAAAGATAGGCCTTGTATTTCTTAGAAAAAAAGTAATTTGATAATGACTTACATTCTTTTTCTACGATATTATACTTCATGTCGCTTCATTCTAAAGGTACTCTTAAGTTTTATAACAGCTTTGAATAATTTACCATTAAAAACTTGAAAAATTTTAACATGCGTTAGATAAACTTTATCTTTTTTAGTTTTAAATTTTCTCTTCATTACCATCTAGAACGTTAAAATAAAGATCTAATAATTGATCACTTGATTTCTTGCTTACCTTAGTTAACTTTAGAAGAAATGTCTTCAATTGTATTGAATTTCCGTTAGTTTGAAGAAGATACTTAAAGAAGAGAGTTATTCTTTTAACTGTTCATTAGGCATCTAGAAACTATAAATTTTAAAGATAAATATTCAGATGAACACCTTTTAACCTTCTTTTGGAGTGTTTTTTCAGCATTTAATAAGCAGTTCCCTTCACAAGATCCAGTCTCAAAAATAAAAAATTTAACTGAGTAGTTCAAAGACTTTATCGCTGAATTAGAAAAATAAGTCTCTGATTAAAATTACCTACCCTGTTTCAAAAATATTTAAAAATCATAACTAGAAGACTTGGTAATTGTATTTTAAGATGATGAGAACATAATTCATCTTCTTTAAAATATTTAATATTAGCTTTTTAGATGAGAGATGCAATCTTATTGATAATTAATTTATACTTTATTTCTTAATTGTTTCAATACTTTATGTAAGTTGTTCAAAATTTACTTCTAAATTTAGAAAAATATTAATTACAATCTCAAAATAGTAAAATATGATACAATCTACATTAAATTTAAGTTTAATATTTTAACAAACCTTTAAAAATTTAAATGAATTAAATTGACTCTTTGACATTTTTAAATTAGATTATTTTTACATTAATTTTCTTTTTTTCTTCTTCTTCGTAAAAATACATACATTCACTAAAAAACTAGAATAATTTCTTTCAATATTTCAAAAATTTAAACAACTTATGAAAACAATTTCCGAATAACAGACAAATAATGATTGATAAATTAATTTTATCTTTTAAATAAATTTACTTTTTTACAAAAATATTGTTACTAAAATGAAAATGGAAGTCATGAAAAATGTAAATAAATAAAAAGAAATATTAATATAATTTTAGTTTGATAAAATAAATTAAAAAATTTAAACAAACCGAAAATTATTGATAAGAAACAAAGAAAAAAAGAATTCCTTCTCACAAACATGTTTAAGACTAATAATGATTTTAAGTAATATTTTTAGATTTTGTAAAGAATAATCATCAATATTGCTAGAGGATTATGTTTTTGGAAATTAAAATGAGTTAGTGTAATTTTTTTATGAAATGATATATAATTTGAGTTAATAAAATAAAAAAATTAAGAAGGTTAATAATAAATAAAAGCAAGTGTATCCCAGATTCCATCGTAAACTTTGTAAATATTTATAAATCAACAAATAACATAATTATTTGTATTAAATCTAACAAAATTTCTCAATGTAAGTATGTTGAAACCTTCTCCAATTATTTTATTTATTTACTCAATTTTAATTTTGTATTTGAAAGCTAGATTTATTTTTTGAAAAATATGACAAAAATGTATACTTACCTGCGTGGAAATTATAATTAATTTTAAGCTTGCTGACCTACCCGACTCTTCAAATTCAAAGGAGAATAATTAAAAAGAAATTAAAATTGATGGAAACATTAAATTATTTGAAATTGATTGTGTGTAAATTTTATATATTAGTTGATTAGCGATTCTTCAAAAATAATAATCAAAAATATGGTTGACTAATGAATTTTTTGATTACTAACTCAGTAAGAAAGTAAGTTAGTAATTAATTTTAGGAAGAAGTGTCTGATGAATGTACTAAATTTAGAGATAAAAGAAGTCTCGCTCTCTTGCTTTTATTTTAATTTTGTTGGTTTGTTCTCAATTGTAGTTAGATAGTACCAATCCTTGATGTATGTGAATGATTTAAATTGAATGATAAAACAAAAAATAAAGCAAATTTCATTGAAACAAGCTATGAAATAGGAGCTTATTTGTAAAGTTTGCTAAAATATAATTGAATTAATTAGATATTATATTTTAAATTAATTATTTATTTTTTATCAGTAAGTATTATTTTATATATAACCATGATGCTATTCTAGGTAATTTAGTTAGCTAGTTAGTTAGATAGATACTTATTTTATTTGCTTGTAAGTAAGTAAGTAAGTATGTGAGTGAGTGAGAGAATATAATTCAATAAATCTGATTTTAAATAAGAAGAGATTCTTCTTCATTATAAGATTATTAATCATCTTCTACCTCCTCTCTTACCTTTCTTTTTGTCATCTGGATCTATTATTTTATTTTCAAAAAATTTATTTATTTTTCATATTATTTTTTTTTAGATTCATTTTTGTTTAAAAAATATTAAATTGAAACAAGTTTTATCAAAAAATGAAAATACTTGAGCTAAGGGAAACAATAGTTCCATCTGCTAGTACTTCTTCAATAACAGGTCCTGTGTAGCTTTGTGTTTACAAGTACATTTGCTAATATTAAAGATATTATGAGATAGACTATTACACTAAGCTTTGATCATAGCCTGGTGCTTATCCATATTATTATGGATATTGTTAGTAATCTACTGCTCCTTACTATTGGAGAGGTGAAATAGAATTAATAGTATTATTTTCCGATGTAGATACATTAGTATTTGTTAAGTTTTCAGCTGATTAATTATTTTAAGCAAGCTTTGGATCTGCTGCAAGCTAGTCAGCAGGTAACTATTATTAGCCATATTAAGGTTATATTTAAGGAGGGTATTAACCGGATTGGATATTGTACATATTTTGCATGTTAACTAACATCTATTAATTTTGAATCATTTATTCTTCAGGGTTATAAGTGGGATAGTATTCATATTAGAATTCTTCTACTATTTCATCATCATCAGCATTCTTACGGGGACGACGATTATTAAAATTTCTAGGTCCACCTCTAGTATTTCCTCTATTGTTGTAGCCACCACCACCACCACCTCTTTAGTTATTATCTCTATCATTTTTATTTGCAGCCATTCTACTGTTCATTTTTTCTTCAAAAATTTCTTTCGCCCTTTAGCAGTCTTCTTCGGTGCTTCCAACAATAATTAAAATTTTTCTGTTATCGCTATTGTTTTGATTAATTTAACAACGAGTCCTTGTTTCACTACCAACTTGTTATAAAGTAGACCCTTTGGTACCAATAACTAAACCAGCTAAATTTGCTGGAATTTCCATTTCTATTCTAGCTTCTTGCTTTTAGTTAGGACCTCTATTGTTGTAATTATTATTGTTGTTATTGTAGTTATCATTATATCCTTGTTTCTTTTGCTATTGTTAGTTTTTAATGTCATTAACTAATTCTCTAACTTTTTCAACAGAGCTTGGGGAGCCTTCTACAATCAAGTTTTGATATGAATCATCTTAATGAGTGCGCTAGTTTTCAGGTTGCATAAATACTTTATCAGCACCTGATTTTTCTTTGATTTGCTTAATAGTTTCTCCTTTTTTACCTTATATTTATATAAAAGTATGAATAAATAAGAATTTTTTATTGTTTAAATTACCAATGACAAGTCCAACAACATCTTTAGGGATTTAAATGAAAGTTTATCTATCATTATTATTGCTATTATTGTTATATTGACCATCAGGTCTATTAGATTATCCACCATTGTAGTTAGATTTAAGCTACTAATCACGTAACTTAACTTTTTAATCATCATCCATAAATATGATATTTTCTATTTCTCTCATAGCTTTAGATGCATTCATTTCAGAATCAGCCTCGATTAAAACATGCAAATCTTCGTTATCATCAGGCTATTAAGGAGCTCCTTGTTTTTGTGAACCTTTACCTCTTTTTTAAAAAATGAAATAATTGTAAGGATTTTGTTTGTAAGTTTGGATGGTTTTTGGTATTTTAAAAATATGGAAATAAAAATATAAGATATTTGAGTAGTTTGGAGTAATAATTATAATTTTGATAAAGGAAAAACAAAATTGTTTATAATTAATTTGTAATTAATAGATATCAGGTTAAGTAGATATTATACCCAGGTGAATGTTTAATGTAAATTAGAAAACCTGAGTTTCTAAGAGAAGAAAAGTAATTCAGAATTTTTAGAATAAATGTGAAAATTGAAGCTCAATAATGGCTCTTTATTTGAGAAATCTAAAACTAGAATTAATTATATTATATGAAATTACCTGATTAAAATTTTGCAGTGAGTCATTTCTTCTAATTATTTTTGCTTAGAACCTTTGGGTCCTATGATAAGTCCAATATAGTTAAATTTCCCATCTTATGGAATAAAGACTTTGCGAAAAATTTTTGAAGAAGATTATCTCAATGAAGAAGTAGATATCTGGTAGTTATCGTAACTACTTCCTCCACCAGAATTTCCTGAATAATTATTTGTGAATCCTACTCCATTATTAGAGGATCTGTCATATTAGTTACGATTGTATGAAGAGTCAGATTTTGAACTCTGTAAAATTTTATCTATGTCATCGTTCATGTTGGACCCTTAAGAATTCCTAACATTGTTGTAGGAAAAACCACCATTTCCATTCTAATCTCCTTTGAATCCATTTTCGTTTCTAAAGCCTCCATATTATCCTCCTTTAGATCCAAATCCTCCATTACCACTTTGATAACCTCTATCTCCTCCTCTTTAATTATCATTTGAATCATTAAAGCCGCCGCTGCTAAAGCCTCCTCTTGAGTTGCCTCCACCGTTTTATGAAGGATCTGAAAATTTATTGCGTCTTCTAGAATTAAAATCTCCTCCTCCTCTTTTAGAATCTTTTCCTCTGCTATCTGATCTACTCTAGCTTCTCTTATATGAACCTCTATCTTGTGATCTTCTTGGTCCACTACGTCTGTTACCTTTAGATCTTGATCTTGATTTAGATGATGAATGTCTCATTTTAAATAATTTGTAAAAATTTTGTATGTATTAAAAATTGGTTATTAGATTGTCAACTTTTTTTTAATATTGATTTATAAAAATATTGAGTTATATAGGCTTGATTTCTTTGATAAGATCACTCTTTTCTCTAATTTTTCCCCTTAATTGATTTTAAAAATAATAATATTAACATTAGAAAAATGATAAAAGAGAGAGTGCATTCATTACTTAATAAATAAAAAATTTATTAGTTGCTCCATTTTAGCAGTTTTAATACTATTTTTCTATATCAAGTAGCCAACATTATGCTCCACCATATTTAATTAAATCTCAAAGCTATTAAATAAAAATAGTTTATTTATTAAACATTTCTAAAAAGATATTCGTCTAATTTAAAAAATTTTTTATTTTTATATAACTTTTTCAAGTAAAACTTATTCAATAGCAATAATTGTATTTATTTTAGTGAAAATATATAACTTTGTTCATAAATGTTTCCATAATTTTAACTGAGATTCATACAAATTAAGGTTTTTTTAGATTAAGAAAATATATTATTTCTAAATTTATTTTTTTTAAAAATGTTTTTTTCAGATATTTCATTAAAAATATTTGGGAATAAAAAAATTAATATTTTATGCTCACACTTATTTAAAAAATTAAAGAAATAATAAGTTTGAATTTTTAAATTTATGTGTGATTTTAATTGACATGAAACAGCATCTTAAAAATAAAATCTTAAACTTTACTTTGAATAAAAAATAATATTTTTAATTTAATCTTGATGTTTATAATTGGTTATTTTTTAAATTTAAGCGAAAATAAAATGTAAAACTAAAAAATAAAACAATAAATAAATACCAACATATTTAAATTTTTTTAAGATTAAAAATTAGTTTAATGAGGTTTGTTAGAACTCAACTATATTTTTATTTTTAATATAATAAAGATTTTAATCAGATTTCATAATTATGGTGAATTTGATATTTGTTTTAGAATAAATTTTCAATTTTTTATGTTAAAATTTATTAAATAAAATCATAAAAATTGAAATCTTAACAGAAATCTAAACAAACTGTTTCTAAGAAGCAATTAATATTAACTCTTGCTACTTACCTATTCATCATTAAAATAGAATAATTTTTAAAACTTTTATTTCAACTAAACCCTCAGAACATTTTAATTTTTATAAAAAAACATAAAACATAACAATTAATATTAATTTTCTTTCCTTTGAGAGACTTCTAAATAAAAGTTTATAAATTGATGAATAAACATTTTTTTGATTGAATCACTATTTAAAATTGAAATTCAATAAAGATTAGTTGTTTTTTATAGTATTTTTGGGATAAATTTATAATATTTTTCATTAAAGTCTTGAGAGGAAAGTAAAGTAGAATTTAAATAACAATCTTAAAAATTTAATTACTAATAATTTTTTTGTAAATTAATTGGTGATCGAAAAAATAGAATTAAAATTAAAGAAATGAAAATAATAAATCAGATTCAAAGCATTATTTTATATACAGCTAAATATTGATTTACAAATAAAGGATTGTTTATGAATAAATATATTATAAAGTAATGGAAAAAGTTGTTTAATTAGCTTATCCACTCTTTGTATTTTAGAGGTTGTTTCATTTTCATTAGGCGGTACTTTCTTGCATGAGTTCCAAGGCAGCAGTAATTTATTCTCTGAGTTCATTAACATCATTAAGCATTTCAATAATTTCTTCAGGCTCATTAATTTCGAAATCAAGAAGCATAGCAGTAACTTTAGGAGCATTCTTCTTTTGGTCTTCAGGAAGTTCTTGTGTAACCTTTTCTAATAAAGGCTTACCAAGGATTTACTTCTTGACTTCATCAGTCTAATCCTTAAGATCTTCAATCTTAGGAATGACTAATTGTTTAGGAGGTAAAGTAGGCTAGATAATAGGAGCCTTGGAAGCAGGAGCATTAGCAGGTTGAGCAAGAGGTCCCTTCTTTTCAGGTTGAGTATTAGGCTTTTAGAGATTGTTGGGTCTGTTCTTATCATTATTTTGATATCTCTAATTGTTAACGTTAGCAGTGTTTCTTTGGTTGTAAGTTCTGTTGTTGTTATTTTATTGAAGTTATCTGTTATTGATATAATTTCTTTGTTAACCAATAGAATTGTTTCTAGCATTGTTATTATTGTAGTTATTCTTAACATAATTATTATTATTGTTGTTGTTATTTTGATTTCTGTTAGGTTATTGATTGAATTGGGCAGGAGGGACACTGCTGGAGTTTCTGTTTTAGTTTTATCCTTGTTAATTTCTGAAATTGTTATTGAATTGAGGAGCAGGGAAATTCATGGGCATTCTATTCATGGGTGGCATGGGTAAGTTGTTTCTTAAGATAGGAATAGGCATTTTGTTACCGAACATATTATAGAGGAAAGGAGGTAAGAAAGCAAATTAGTTAGGAAGCTATTTGTTTTAGTTAGCTTATTACTTCTTGTTCTTTTCATTCTTTTCCTTAAGTTCTTGCTTATGTAATTACTTAGGAGCTAAGTAGTTAGCATACTTATAGCTTTCGTATAATTCGCTGAACTTTTCTCTAGCTTTTTGTTCGGCCTTGAATGAGGCAATAAATTGACTAGATTTTTCAGCATCTTCGAGTTAGATAGTAGCAAATCTAGTTTCAGCAGTTTTCTTTGAAGCATCTCTAATAAAGGTAGCTTCATTAGGAGAGCTCAACTTAACTGAGACAACTTTAGTGTTGGAACTGTCTTCAATATGCTTGACAATCTATTCAACTGTGACATCCTTCTTCAAGTTCTTAAGGAAAATGTATCTCTTGTCAACAACCTTAGGGTTAAGCTTTTCTTCGAGTTCCTTTTATGCCTTGTCTATACCTCTAACTTAAGGAATGCATCTGTCAACTGAGTATACAACAGCTTAATCTTAGGAATCCTTGAAAGCGAATTTAAGGCCTTCACCCTCTACAACAGAATAGAATTAGTCTAAGAATTATTAGGCTTCAGTTTTCAAATCAAAGCAAACGAAAGCCTTCTTGTGGAAATATTTGAGGATAGGGCAAGTGGTATTTTCTCCTTTTAAATAGCAAGGGTGAACACCTTCTTGATTGGGGGCACCACAGTCGGAAACATCAGTTTCTTTAACTAAACCGAAGGATTCTTTGATGGTTTTTTCACTTGCTTAGCCAAAGTGACGAGCTCTCTTACCCCAAACGAAGACGGAAGTGGGATGAAGATTGAATTTTTCAGTTATTTAAGCTCTAAGTTAGTTTTCAAAATCAGCTTCAGTTTTGCCATCCATAATGAGAGGTAAATCGAAATGCAATTCAATATTTCTGTTTTTGGTGCTCATAACTCCCTTCTTGACTTATTAGTCTTATTTTAAAATCTTAGCAGAATAAACAACTCCATCGATAATCAAACCCTTAGTTTAAGCTTCTAAAGCGGAAGGTTATGACTTGTAGTTAGCGTAACCTTCTTGCTTACCAAGATTGTTAGTTTTTAAGTGAATTGATAAGACACTACCGTGAGCAGAAGCAGCTTCGTAGAATTGCTTTTGAGTAATAGTACTCTTTAAGTTCTTTACGTAGATGTTCTTGTCATTCTTGAGCTTCAATTCATGGGTGGGCATCAAAAAACTGCAAGTAATATCCTTATCATGGAGCTAGAATCCGATCATCTTTTTCATGGCATCTTCAGCAGCTTCTTCAGATTCGAAGTAAACAAAAGCGTTACCCAAACAATTAAAGAAAGTCTTGTGACCCTTAACTTTGTAAGCCTTGACCTTCTTAGTATCAATTTTCAACTTCTAGAATACTTGAGCGAATAATAATTCATCGGTGCAAGATTCAGGTAAATTTCTGATTCTTAAACCAACTTGGGCTTTGGTGGAATCGAACATAACTTCAGTTTTGCTCATTTTTTCTTTTTTGCTTGTTTTTTTTTTCTTTTTTTTTGGTTTTTTTTTTTTTTTTAAACAAAATTAGGTAAAATTGTTAAATTATTTTGATAAAGTTATTATAGATTTTCAAGACCTTGTTCCTTTTTAAAATTTGATTCTTTTGCCTTTTTTTCTTCTCAAAATCAATAAATTTGCTATGTTAAATCTGTCCTGATATTAAAATCAAAGATAATAATAATGAACGTGTGTTTGTTAGTTTGTTTGTTCGTTTATCATTTCCTCATATCTTTGATATGAAAAATTTCCTAATAAGAAAAACAAAAAGATATAAATGATATGTTTTTATATAATATTAACCTTTATTATTTTGTTTCTTCTAGTTTTTCTATTTGATAATCAGCTCTTTATTTATAATTTGTCTCAACCAACCAACCATCCTATCTAATAATAATTCTTCATTACATAATCTAAAATATTTTTATCAGTTATAATATTCTCAGCTATAACCTTATTAACCACAATAATTTTTCTTTGGTGGTTTTGATAAAATTTTGATAGACAATCAGTAGTATATTATTATCATCATCCTTGTTTTTTATAAATTGAATTTAACAAAGATATCTTGCTTTATCATTGAAATTAACAATATAAATTGTATTCTTTCTATTTAAAAGTAAAAAATTTAATTATTCGCAATATTTCCTTAACAAAAATGGCTGGTGTTCTTAGAGATAAAGAAAATCCTGTTGTCTTTTTTGATATAACAATAGGTAATTAGTTTTTTAAAAATATTTTTGACATTAATTTTGTAAATGCAACAAAATTTCTTAATTCGCGCCTAACTCTTCTCATTTCTTTTCTTTCATGATCTATTTTTTTTCTTTTAAAATGAGAACAAAATGCGCCAAATTAAACTAGCATATAAATAGCATTCTTTAAATTCATTTAAATTATTCAAAAAGAATTAAATATTTCTAAAATATCACCTACCTGAATTTAAGTTAGTTTAACTCAATGAATATTCTCTTAAACAAATATTTATATTTAAAATTTTAATCATCTCATTGAAAAAAATCATTAAATGTCTGATATCATTTTCTTATTTTAAAGGCGGCCACAAGGCAGGAAGAATTAAAATTGAATTATTTAAAGATGTTTGCCCTAAAACAGCTGAAAATTTTAGATAAATGTGTACTGGAGAGTTCAAAAGATTTGATTAACCTGCAGGTTTCAAAGGTTGCACATTTCATAGAATTATTAAAGATTTTATGATCTAAGGTGGTGATTTTATTATGGTAATTAATAAAAAATAACAACAATATTTTATTAATTACAAATAAACATTTCTAAAAATAAAATAATTTTGATAAATCAAATACATAGATTTAAATGAATTTAATTGGTAGAAAATAATAAAATATTTAACTTTTATCAAACAGAATGATGGAACTGGTAATGCAAGCATTTATGGAGAAAAATTCGATGACGAAAATTTCATTTTAAAACATGACGAACCTGGTATACTCTCTATGGTAATTTATCTAAAGTTAAAAAATATGTATTAACAATTAGAATAATTATTTTAGGCTAATTCTGGTCCAAACACTAATGGCTCTTAATTTTTTTTAACCTGCAATAAATGTGAATGGTTAGACAGAAAGCATGTTGTTTTTGGAAAAATTATAGATTAAGCTAGTATGCAAGTTTTAAGAAAAATAGAAAATACTCCTGTTGTAGGTTAAACAAATAAACCTAAAGTTCCTGTTGTTATTGAAGAATGTGGAGAATTATGAGTTTGAGGATTAAAATTTAAAAAAAAAGAACACTAATTTTTATAAAAAATAAATGTCTTTTTGTAATAAAACAATTTTTTGTAATGAGTATCCCTTCTTAATAAATTTAATCATAATGAGATTGGATTTATAAAATTCATTTCTACTTGTAAGGAAATAATAAGTCCAATTTCCAAAACTAATGAAAGACTTTAATGTTTTAAATTTTGTATGTCTATATTCTAATAATAGTTTATTTAATGGAAATTAATTTTATCAGAAGAGATCTATTCTAAAAAATAGCTTGTTTTGAAATAAAAAAATATTCTTTTTAAGGATCAGAAAATAAACTAAAATTTTCTCTGCTGATCAAATTATTTCTAATTCTATGAGTTTGATTTAATATTTTATATTGAAAATTAAGAGACACAAAATCATAGTCTGTTATTCTAAATATTTTCCAAAAATTGCAAAATATATTAATTAATAAAACAAAAAAAAATTTGATAATATAATTTGTCTTAATTTTTAAAGGAACCACTTAAAGGAAAGTTTATATAATGAAGGAAATGTCTGTATTATAATTTAAATTTAATTTGTTTACAAGATTATCAAAACTATTTTTGTTGAAGTTTCTTTACATGATTATCAAAACTAGATTCATTTAAACAATAATAATCTTTAAATAAAATAATTTGTGAAAAAAATTTACTCACAATCATTAATTTAAAATTTTTTTCTATTTCCATTATGCTCTGATATAAAAAGAAAATTTTTTATTATTTCAATCTTTATATAGAAGGTAAATAGATCAGGATTAAAAAATTAACATTTTCAATTAATTTATTAATTATAAGATGCCTATATTTTATAATTTATTTGATATTGCTATCAGAAAAGAAAGATAGTAGCAAATTTTGTTGGCTCAGAAAAATCAAAATTTTCTTTGCTTTTATTATATTTATGCAATTGTAAATTTTAAAAATAACTTGAAAATAATAAGAAACTGCTCTAAAAAAATTCTTAAATAGTAGTAGAATTTAAAAAACGTTTGAAATATATATTGTATAGTTATAGTTGAGTAAATATGGGAAGACTCTATCTAGATTATCTTGAAGGAAATAATATATTTACCTGTACTACCTGCTAGGTACACTTAACATCATATAATGAATTAATTTCGAAGGTATTAATTTGACATTTTTTAAATTTTAGAGAATCTTACAAAGGCTATTATTGATTAAACTTAACTTAACAAAATAAAAAAGGCATTTAAAGGTAGACATGGCAAAGCTTACTTATTCAACTCAGTGTATAGAAAATTTTGTTATATTTATTTGTTTAATTTATGTAAAATAATAATTTAAGGATAAATATTACTTGTGGTCCTATAGAAGAAAGAATACTTTTAAGTGGTAAGCATTAAGTAAGTGATATTTTGTGCAAAAAATGCCACACCGTATTAGGATGGAAATATGTAGAATTCAAATTTTTAAAATTAACTCTAGTAAATAATATTAATTCCAATTAATTTAACAGGATCGTGCATTTGAAGAGTCTTAAAAATACAAAGAAGGTAAATTTATTTTAGAAAAAGCTTAACTCAAAAAATAGCACTGGACTTACTGAAAACCTATGCTATTCAAAAGTAGCTTTGGGAACTAAAAAAATTTACTAATTAATACATTAATGGATATGAAAAATAATTGATTTTAGTTTAACCTAGAACTAGCTTGTATATATAAACTATTAAAGTTCATTGGTGTTTAAAATGTGTTATTTGATATAAATTTTATAAAGAAAAGTAATTAATTTATATATATTATTTACTTACTAATATACTCACTTTACATCTCCATATTTGTTAAAAAAATATTTAATAAAATTATTTATTTTAGAGTAATTAAACTTTATTGCAATCTCTTTCTAAAAATTCTATGAAAGGCATTCTTCAATACCAACTAAATTTAATTATTAAATTGTTATTAAATCTTTTATTATTTATAGGAGTTAATTAGTTTATTTAGTTTCTTTTAACCTAATCAAACATATCTTAAAGATTATGATCCCTAAATTAATTTATTATTAAATCATTATTTTCTTTTATCAAAAATAACAAAATTATACATTTTTATCACCAAAATATCTCAAAAACAAAAAAGCTTAAAAGACTTAAAATATAGAAGTACAAAATTTAAATAAGGTATAAAATATGAATAACAATTCTAGGCGGTTAAGCAGTATTGGATCTTAAGGTTATAGGTCTTCCTAGACTCAAGTAGAAAGAGGCAAAAAGACTAATTGTGAATTGTGTTAAGAAAAATTCAATATGATGCATAGAGAACATGTGTGTAAGAGGTGTAACAGAAGCATTTGTTCTTCATGTGGCAAGAATAAAAAAAGAGTAGACAATTCTAAATACGATTATAGTTTATAACTTTATTTTTGAGCAAAATTTATAATTGCAGAAATAGCTATGACTTGAACACTTAATTATATTTCTATAAATAGGTTGTTGGTTACGAAAAAAAGCCAGAAAAGGAACACAGAATTTGTAATATCTGCAAAAAAGAATCAGATAAATTAGAAGAAATGATAAAGGAAGTAAACATTTAACTTTTTAATATTTTCAATAATTTTAGGTGGAGAATTTTATCTTTTTTGATGGAATATTAATTATGATTTTGTATTGAAATGAGTTTAGTTTGGTATGTAATTTGGAAGAGACAGCAAGATAGTTCCGATGTGGTTGAATGCTGTTGGAATAGATAATTGGTAGGTTAATTTAATTTTATTTAGTTGAATGTAATTTATATTAAAATGATAGGCCAGATGTTGAATAAAATTTTAAGAATATGATTCAAGTTACTAAAGAATTGCAAGAAAGCTCAGCCTATAAACTCTTTTCAACGGCACTAAATATTGTAAAAATCGTTCACAAAAATAGAATTTTATGAAAATAAATTATTTTAAATAATTAGCAATCATACAACAATAATTTTTAGGGAAATTATTCTTTTTAAGAAATGCTTTTTTATTGCTAACAAGATGTCAAATAAAAAGTTCATTAAACTGTTAAAGAAACCATTCTATCCTTTTTATCTAAGTACCACAGTACTGTAGGATTCTCAGATGTAAAATTTTTAGCATGATATAGAAATAAAAAAATTATTAATACTATATAGGATTTGTTGAATATTGCTGTATTTCTTCTCTGTTTTAGCAGTCCTCCAAAAGTTTTTTGCATCTTAGAAAAGATTTTTTCTGGATAACTTATTCCAATTCATTTATTCCCAATAACTGAAGAGCAATTCCCTATTAGTGGAAATCCTCTTAAAAAATAATGCAATGATCAAATTTTAAAAGTTTTAAAGGAGAAATTTAAATGTGAATCAAATTTATTAAGTAGGATTTAGAAGTTTTTAGAAGATTGTGGGTCAAATTTAATAGAGTCATTATTGATAGGTAAGGTCAATTTTGAAACAAGTTATGCTATCTTCGATTCTATTATGACTGTAAGCACTAGTAAGTATACACAGCTTATTAAATATATAGCTACTTTTATATTTATTAACAGAGACTCTGTGTGTTCTAAAAATTTAGATAATCCTTTTGAGTTGCTAAAGGATATGCTTGATAAGACTCAAAAAGATGATTTGATGATTAATTGTAAATGGAATCTAAATGAAATTCCTATTCCAATTTATTAGGATAAAGTGAAAGATTTGTAGACATTTAATTAATAACTTTAACAAGAAAAGTAGGTTGTTGATGACTAAAACTAAAAATTAAAACAGGAAAATGAATCACTCAAGTAATAAATTTTCTATAAAATTTTAATTCATAAGTTTATTTTATAATTAGGAAAACTGGAGCTTAATTGCAACAAGAAATAGAATAAATAATCAAATAGAATAAAATTAAAGAAGTATAGAATAAAGAAGAGTTTGAGGCACAAAACAAAAGGATAAAAGAGCTTGATGAGAGATATAAAAAAGAAAAAACAGATTATCAGAAGTAAAATGAATCAATAAAAAGTCAAATGGAGTCAACAATTGCAGCCCTTCAAGAAAAAAACAAATAACTTGAGTAAGAAAGAAACGATGCTAATTCAAAATTGAAAGGATCGCAGATCGATATTTAATAGACTAAAGCAAAAACAGGAGAAGAATTAGCAAGTATAAAAAGATAATTAACGGAAGAGTAATAAATATCAAAATAGAAAAAAGAGAATTTTGAAAAGATCATAGAGCAACTAAATGTTGAAATATCTATGTAAAAAGATACCCAAAAAGAATTGGAGAGTAAAATATCTAAATTGAATACAGAATCTGAAGCAAGTAAGAATGAAAGCTCAATCAGAATACAATCTTTGGAAGAAGTAATAAAAAAAATAGAAGAAGAGCTAAAAGTGCTTAAAGAAAATAAAGAAACAGAATCTAAGAGTTTTAAGTCTAAAATTACTGAGGTCGAGACAAGCAATACTTAATTAAATGACTAATTGAAAACTAAAGTAGAAGAAATTGAAGATTTGAATAAGAAGTTGAATGATTTGGAAACAGAAAACAGCAACATGAAGAGAGAATTTGATGAGACAATTAAAAAATCAAATTCCCTTGAAATACTAATTTAGGAATAATCTTCTAGAAATTCTTAAGAATTAAAAGAGAAAAACGAAATATTTAACTAATCTATTAAAGAAATAGCTAGAGTTAAGGCAGAAATATAGAGCCTAGTAGAAGAAAATAAAGAATTGAAGGAAAATCTAGCAACAACATAGAAAGAACTTACAGAAAGTAAATTAGTTAAGGAAGAAAAAACAAGTTTATGTGTAGATTTGTAAGAAAAACTCTCTATGCTAAAAGAATAATTTGATGCTTAAAGTGATTAATTGGATAATTTGGAAATTTCATTAAAGTAAAAGTAAGATATTATTGATGGCTTAAAAGAAGAAATTGAAGAGCTTGAAAGTGAGTAATTAGGAAGCGCAGAAACCAGTAAAAAAGAATAACTCTCTCAATAATAGATGCTAAAAGAGTAATCAGATTCATTCTAAAATGAAATTTAATAATTAAAAACTTAGATTTCTGATTTGGAAAATTAACTTCATTCTAAAACTGATGAAGTTATCAAATAAAATGAAACTATTTAAAACAAGATTAATGAGCTTAAAATTCAAGATGAAAAATATCAAAGTATCAAGATCTAGCTTGAAGAATAAGTACTTTCACTCTAGAAAAACCTTGAAGAAAGTTAAAATAAGCTTAAGATTCAGGAAGAAGAATCCTCTAAAGAGATCGAAGAAGCACAAAATTCATTTTTAAAACTTCGTTAAGAGTTAGAAGTACTTAAAGTATCACTTGAAGAGACTGAAAATAATCATGCCCAAGAAAAGTAATAGATGGAACAAAGAGAAATAGATAAGAATGTTGTAATTGAAGATTTAGAGAAAAAAATAAGAGAGTAAAACTAAGAATTAACAACTTTAACTGCACTTTAAAGAAAATCAAAGGAAGAAATTTAAAGAAAAGATGAAGCTATTTAGGAGAAAGAAAAAAAAATTAAGTAAAATCAAGATAAATTATCTGAATTACAGATTGAATTAAAAAAACAAATTCAATAGTTAGATGAATTTAAATAACTAAATATCTAGCTTGAGGAACGTGCCATACACTCTGAATAGGAATTAGAAAGAGAGAAAAACTAAATATCATAAAAGGAAGAGTAAATCAATACTGTTAAAAAATAGAATGAAGAACAGTCAAATCAAATACAAAACTATTTGAAAGAAATTTAAGAATTAAATCATAAAGTAAATGAGTAAGTAGAACAAATTGCTGAACTTGAGTAACTCAAAGAAGAGACAAATTCTTAGATTAATGAATTAAATCAAGAATAAAAACTTAAATATGAAGAAATGCATAAGCAAATTGAAAAATTACAAAAGCAATGTGACTTTAAAGACTCTTAATATCAATAACTTAAAGAAGAACTCTCTTCTTAAGATTAGGCTAAAGAAGAAAAGAGCAACTCTACTCTCATTGAAAAAGAAGAGCGTATATAAAATTTAGAAAAGAGTAAATTTGATTTTGAAAGTAGTCTTTAAGATAAAGTTAGTGAATGTGAAAGGCTAGGATCATAAGTTAATACATTATAAACACAAGTAAAAAAATTAAAAGATGATGTATTAGCATCTACTTAAGAAACTACTAATCTTAAAAAATAGATCTAACAAAAAGATAGTGATATTTTAACTAAATAAGCAGAGATAACCAAGCTTATTCGTGAATCATAAGAATCTATTGACAGCAAAAACTAATTTAAAGAATCTTTAACAAGAGATATCCATAATCTTAATTCTAATATTTAATAAAAAGAAAGGGAAATTACATAACTAAAGCAATAAATACAAACTCTTAGTTCAGAATTAGCTGAAGTCAAAGAATCTAACAATTAACTACAAATAATTATGGATTAAGTAGAAGTAGAAAAAAATGAGGCCCATAGAGCAAGTTAATCTAATAAAGCTGAGTTGGATGAAAAAGAGTAAACATACTATGATGCACAACAAAAATTAGAAGAAAAAATTAAGAATCTCTAAGAAAAATTATAATAAGTCGAGTAAAAGAGCAAAGAAGACATGGCAATTTGCTTAAAAGATAATTCAGATTTGAAAGGAAAACTTAGCAGCATTGAAGAATCTCAAAAACTCAAAAGCTCAGACTTTGAAAAAAAGCATTAAACTGATTAAAAATTGATTGAAGAGTAAAAAAAATAAATTCTTGTTTCATAGCAAAAAATTGAAGAATTAGAATAAAGCTTAAAAGCAATTAATTTATAATTAGTAAGTTTAAAAGAAGAAATTAAGAGTAAAGAATAAAAGATTAATGATTTAAATAGCTAAGAATAATAACACTAGCAATCCAAAGATGTTTAAATGGAAACTCTTAAGCAAAAATTATAGTAATTGGAATAAGAAAAGTAAGCTTTGCAAACAACTATTAATGAATAAGAACAAAAACTAAAAAAAATTCAACACAAGAATGAATAGTTAACTAAAGCTAATGAATCATTTGTTTCCTAGTTAGTAGAAAAAGAAAATGAAACTGAATCTTTGAGTTAAAAAATAATTATTTTAAATAAATCAGTAACTACCTATGAATAAAGTAACAATAAACTGAAATCAGAATAATAAGATTTACTTGAGAAAATTAGAGTTATAGAAAAGAAAAATAAAAGATCTTCAACACCACCAAAAGCATAATCAAGTAGCAGCAGTATTTAAAAAGAAACAGAATATCAAAATAAAATAGATGAGTAGTCTTAGCTAATTAAGAAGTATTAGTAACAACTTGCAAAGTTGAATGAATTAGAAGAGAGAATTCAACTAAAAAATGAAGAAAATTTAATTTTGTAATAAATGATTCGTTAAATTACCTCTAATAATCCAAAAAATGAAGGTGTTAGTGTTATTGCATTTGATAAAATAAAATAAGAGAACAAAGATTTAAAACAAGAAATGGAAAAGATCACATTAAAATATAAACAAATTATCGTCAGATATTTAGCTAAATTTTCTAAAGTAGTTAATTTAAAGACTTAGTTTAATGAATAAACTAAGGTTACTGACGTTCTTAAAGAAAAATTTAAACTGATAAATGATGAAGTGATAAAGTTTGAAGAAGAAAATAAAGTTTTGAAAAACTGTGTCACCACTAGTAAAAAAGAAATAGAAGAAAAAGATAAGTAATTAGAATATTTAAGTTAACGTCACCAATAATAGATAGTTTTGTTAACAGAAGAAAATGGAGACTTAGTAATAAAGCAAAAACAAATTTAGCTCTAATTAATCACAGCATCAAACGAGCTTAAAGTTGCTTATATGAAGATTTTCTTGATGTCATTAGAATATGATAGACTGGTTGAAACAAAATAAAAAGAGATAGAAAAATGAAAAAAATATTTAAATAATATTACCATTAAAAATAATTTATTTAATAGTTAATTCTTTGTAAAAAAATCTTTTTTTGTTAATTTTATTAAAATTAATTAATGCATAAATAATTTTAAAAATATATAGGATAATAATACTATCAAATTAATTATTAAAATTCTTTATCCAAGATTTTACTTGA